>JAVJIF010018934.1:0-133705 GCA_038442645.1 Agave tequilana
CCTCCTCAAAGTACAAGAAAGATCTCTTGGTGATCTAAACACTTTGATCACCAATAAACACTCTCACAATAACACTCCTATAGATGAATAAATCAATGGATAGCTCAAGTGTTTATGAGAAAAACAGGATGGAATGTGTGGTGAAAAACTCAAAGAAATCACTTTTGAAAACTCTTGATATACTCTCCTTTTGAATGGAAGTATTGGCTCAAATACAAGTGGAGAAAACCTCTTGAAAGAGTAGGAAAAACTGGTGTAAAACCACTTGAAAAATCTTGTAGAAAACAGCCCCCAAAAACCCCAATTTATAGGGCTAGAAAAAACTAGCTGTTGGGAGCCAGGTTGGCCTGTCGGTCGACCGGCCGGTCGATCGGCCAACGGTCAGATTTCTGACCGTTATTCCAGCGGTCGACCGGTCGGTCGACCGTGGCTGGATACAGAGAGCAGACTCTCTGTACGGTAGACCGCTCGGTCGACCGGGGCCTTTCCAGAGAGCAGAAGCTTTCTGCGGTCGACCGGGTCAGTCGACCGGCCCTCAGCCAAACTGGCGTGCACGTTCTGTGCACGTCGGTCGACCAACTCGGGTCGACCGACTTCAATCTCGGTTGACGGTCGGTCGACCGGCAGAGAGAAGCCAGTCAGGTCAATTTGGGATTGAAAAACTTGGTATTTTGACTTTGATAAAATCTTATAAAATCTCTAATATTCTACAAAAATAGGTTCAATATAATACTTTAATAAAAAACATGTTTGAGCAAAATAAAGACATGTTACAAACAATTGAACAATTTTTGTAACTTATAAATTCTGGCTAAAAACAAAAACAGTATTTTTTCAAAATTGGTTTTCCAAAACTTATCCAAATACAAAAACAAGATATTTTAAATACTTGAAAGCATAGAGTGCATGGATATGATCCACTACACATACATGGTAAAATATCTATGTTTTTGATAATAAGCACTAAACATGGTTTTGGTTAAAACATATATACTTTGAATTCCAAAAATCAAACCGATATTTTTCCAAAATGAAAATTCTTTTGTATTTTCCAAAGTAAATATTCTTTTGTAAAAACTTATCTAAATCAAGAGTGTGTGTGTAAGATATACTTGAGCAATCCACCAACTATTCTATCCTTTACATTTTAATCTAAAACAAAATCTTATTAATAAGCAAACCTAGACACAAGTCTTCTTCTTGAAGTCTTCACTTGAAGTCTTTCATCTTCTTGACTTGGTCCAAACTTGATCCAATGAGCTAGACTCCTCTTGAGTACTTGATGTGGTCTTGATGCACAAGCTCTTGAATCAAACTATGCTAGCTCCAAAACTTGACTTTAAATCTTTTGTTGAAGCTACACACCTACTAAGATCTTGATCACAAATCTGAAAACTAATTAAACACAAGATCATTAGTACCATAACTACATGAGTTGATCATTATTAAAACTAGAGTGATGAGCCTTTGGGCCAACAATCTCCCCTTTTGATGATGACAAAACTCATGGAGTTATATATGCATGGATTAAAGTAAAGCTTCAAAGAAGCTCCCCCTTAACTCATGCATAACAATAAACAAATAAATATGCAATGAAAGCTCATAAACATGTATAAAAATACAAGGAGATAAACATGCATAAACAAGCATGAAACACATCAAGTTCTTTTCTCCTATTTGCAAAATAAAAACATATATGCATAAACATAAATCCTTCTCCCCGTTTATGAATAAAGCAAGGAAAACATGCATATATACCAAAATACTTCTCCCACTTTTGTCAGTCATCAACAAAGGGGTTAAAGTAAACATAAAACAATGTTCTCCCCCTCAAAGAGGTGAACACAAATCAATCAATAAAGAATTATATGCGATATACATTCATGAAGAGGAAGACGCTAAGTCAGCTTCCCTACATACATGCATTACATGAAGGGATGATAAGCCCTAATTTACATAACACATAATATACAATGCATAAGAAGAGATGTGAAGCTCCGCCTACACATGTGTTTCGCATAAAGAAGAGTTATCAAGCTCATCAATATAAGATACACTCACATGAATCTATATGTAGAAAAGATGTTAAGCTCCCCTTGCATATAGGCAATACACATCAAAACATTTTTAATTTTCTCATTAAAACAAAATTTTGAATTTCTTAATAAAAAAATTTTGAGATATCTTAGTAAATAAAATTTTAAAATACCAAATTGTAAATGATACCAATTGTAAATGAAATTTTGATATAAATTGTAATCTTGGTACCAATGAAAGAAAGAATTTTATATTTTGATACCAATATAAATTTTCATGGATACAATTGAAATAAATAGATCAATAGATACTAATTGAAATATATTGAACATTTTGATATCAAAAAAATATTAATTGTAAAAAAATACCAATTGAAGATAATGCATAAGCTTATATAAAGGATACCAGTTGAGAAATCAATTGAAAATTAAGATTTGAAGTAAGCTTAGCATAAACATACTTTGTGCTTAAACATGTAAATATCTTAAAAATCATGTATAAATATATATATGATTTGTTGGTGCTTGATTTTCAAAACATATATATGTATGGAAAAGACAATATCAATAGGAATTGATATTATGAAAATTATAAAGCATACATATATAGAAAACAAAATATGAGTATATACAAAAAAAAATATCAATTGAGATACCAATTGAAATAACAATGTAAAACAAGTATATAACTCATAACTACCACCCTTTATATGCTCAAGATAAAAGATTTTTCAATAAAACTTACAAGGCATACTCGCCCATCCGTCTCTCCATGAAGGGGTTGAAGGGGTTTTCGAAAATAAGGTTTGAAAAAAATTTTTTAGCATTGAAAATTACTGCCAGATGAAGAATAATACTAGTTAAAATAATTTTTAAAAAACTAGTTAAAGATTCTTCAAAACATGAAACCAAATCATGAAACATACTAAACACATAAAGTTGTCACTCAAGATCTATAAAGCTCAAAAATAATCATGAAACAAAGTCATGAATAAACAAATAAAGTATGAGTGCACAAAAATCATGTAATTAGCATTTTTCATGAAAATAGTCAATGAAGCTCAAAACAAACATGAATCTCATTTTATCAAACAAAAATCATGAAAATTCATTTTTCAATTAAAGATGAAAATCATAAAAATTCATTTTTCATCTTAAAAATAAACTTCTAGGTATATGTATGTTTTTATTCAAAACTAACAATATGCATACATATCCCATAATATAAATTGCATGAAGGCAAATGACTCAAGAGGTATGCATGTATATTTATTAGTTTTGACTAAAAATATCATATACATGAAGTAAAACATGAAAATAGGCAAAATAAGTGTAAATGAGGAAATCATCAAAACTAGGCTATACATGTGCATATAGTGAGTACAAATGAACAATGAAGTGCAAACATATATGAATCAATTTGTTGCTCACTACTTGTACATGTATAAATCTAGGTTTTAATAAAATCTACATCTAAACAAGTTATATACCTCATGAAGCACGAAAACAAATAAAATATGAACATGCTAAAAATATCATATATGAACAAGCATGTAAATTAAACTAGAAGTTTAGAGATAGTTACCAAACCATAATAACTATACTCTAAGTCTTCAAAACATGGTGGTTGTCCCACCAAACCTCCTTGATAGTCGTGCATAAAAAATGTGTCCATCAAGTCCATACATCCACTACCAAGGCATCATCTCTCTCACGTTTTGTGAGAGCCCGTACCTACATCAAATACACAAGGTGGGGATTTTGGTACCCATTTTCTTTGGGTCCTTGAGGGTTAGCATTGTAAGGAACCCAAACATTTTTCTTAGCAAAATTAATATGATGCATCTTATCAAAATAAAACTTTGCTAAATGACCTTTGCGGCCACAATGTGTACAAGTGTACACTCTACTATGCATATGAGTGTAAGGGTGATCGTGGCGTGCAAAGTGTGCATATGCTTGATGAGGGTGATGTGTATGAATATGTAGAACGTTTCTTTGAAAACAAGGACTCCAATCTAGAGTGGTTTAAAAGCAAATTTGCTCAAAGTTAAGCTCAAACAATCAATTTTATTTTTCAAAAATTTAACTTCATTTTTATCAATGATTGTGGCATGAAGAGCATGATCAACAATCTTTTTCTTTTTAGAAACATTAACTTTTCTTTTTCTAACATTTTTCTTTTCAAAGAGTTGTTTTCATTCAAAGCAACTTCTTTTGATTTTTCACCAAAATGATTTTATTTTCAAAGCATTATTTCCTTCACAAAGATCATTTAATTTAGAAATCAAGGAAATATTCTCATTTTTCAAAGTTTCATTTTCTTTTTCAATGCATGCAACTTTATTTTAAAAGAATCATTTTCTTTTAACATGCAATCAATTTATTTTTCATTTTCTTATTTTCTTTCTTAAGCAATTCATATTTTTCAATTAGTTGTTGACAAAGTGAAGTAAGCTTATCATAAGACATGTCAACATCTTCATCTACCTCGGATTCGGTAGTTACCTCAAGGGGATTATCCCCTTGGACCATGTAGCACACGTTGGAAGCGTCACCTCCAACATCCAAATCGCTCCTCGCATAATATTGTTCCTTTTCACCGAGGGAGATTAAGGAGTTTCATACTACAAAAGCCGAATAATGTTAGAAACCTAGATAAATAATCATCATATAGGATTGACTTTAAAGCATGTAGGGCTTTTGCATTAGCCTCAATATTTTTGCCATTTAAACAATATGAATCTTTAATAGTGGCAAATAAATATGAATACCTAGGCCTTTGAGGTACAAAGACATCTTAACCTTCCAAGTTTGGATGTTAAGGATGTCAAAGGTGGGAGGTGACATGAAATCCATGGTGTGTGTACAAATATTGTGATTAGCTATAAATGATGATCTTTAACTCTAGGTTGTAAGACCCAAATCAAGAGCACTTGGCTCTGATACCAATTATAAATCACCTAGAGTGGGGTGAATAGGTGATGAGCTAATCTAAAGGCCAATAATGCAGAATTAAGACTTAATTAAACTAAACACCACGTATAACACAAGAGTGTAGCCGAATTCCTCGTGAAGGGCTCTGGACTAACTCCTCAAGATTCCTCTAAATAAGAGTTGAGCGCGTTGGCTCTCTTGGTTGAATACAAGTGTTAGCAAACAAACCCCAAGCATATAACAATTAAGCTCACAATATATATCAAGCATATAAAGATGAAAGCAATATAGGCATGCAAGATATAAACAAGAGTAAGAGATAGAGAGTGAGCAATCGCAAACACGGGAGATTTGTTTCGAGATTCGAGCACACTTGCTCTACGCTCTCGCCTTCAACACTTAAAGGATTTTCACTAAAATCAATCCCACCGGATCACTCGGTGCCGCAACACCTACAAGGGAGTTCACACTTGAACTCCTTGGACTCTCTAGTCCCGTACAAACCGCAAGCCCACAAGCTCGCCGAGGCCGAACCTCAAACACCGACCTCACACTAGAACCCGAAACAACGAGAACCCACAAGTCCGCCTCCTCAAAGTAAAAGAAAGATCTCTTGGTGATCTAAACACTTTGATCACCAATAAACACTCTCACAATAACACTCCTATAGGATGAATAAATCAATGGATAGCTCAAGTGTTTGTGAGAAAAACAAGGATGGAATGTGTGGTGAAAAACTCAAAGAAATCACTTTGGAAAACTCTTGATAAACTCTCCTTTTGAATGAAAGTATTTGGCTTAAATACAAGTGGAGAAAACCTCTTGAAAGAGTAGGAAAAACTGGTGTAAAACCACTTAAAAAATCATGTACAAAACAGCCCCCAAAACCCCCAATTTTAGGGCTAGAAAAAACTAGCCGTTGGGAGCCAGGTTGGCTTGTCGGTCGACCGCCCGGTCGACCGACCAACGGTCAGATTTTTGACTGTTGTGCCAGCGGTCGACCGGCCGGTTGACCGTGGCCTGGATACAGAAAGCAGACTTTCTGTACGGTCGACCGCTCAGTCGACCGGGGCCTTTTCAGAGAGCAGAAGCTCTCTGCGGTTGACCGGGTCGGTCGACCGGCCCTCCAGCCAATCTGGCGTGCACGTTCTATGCACGTCGGTCAACCGACTCGGTCGACCGACTTCAATCTCTGTCGACCAGCCCAGTCGACCGGCAGAAGCCAGGTCAAGTCAATTTTGGGATTGAAAAACTTTGACTTTGATAAAATACCATAAAATCTCTTAAAATCTACAAAAATAGGTTCAATATAATACTTTTGATAGACAAACATGTTTGAGCAAAATTAAGACATGTTACAAACAATTTGAACTATTTTGCAACTTATAATTTTGACTAAAAACAAAAACTGTATTTTTCCAAAATTGGTTTTTCCAAAACTTCTTCAAATACAAATACAAGATATTTTTAAACACTTTGAAAGCATAGAGTGTATGGATATGATCCACTACACATACATGGTGAAATATCTATGTTTTTGACACTAAGCACTAAACATGGTTTGGTTTAAAACATATATACTTTGAATTCTAAAAACCAAACGGTATTTTCCAAAATGAAAATTCTTTTGTATTTTTCCAAAGCATTTCTTTTGTAAAAACTTATCTAAATCAAGAGGTATGTGTGTAAGATATACTTGAGCAATCCGCCAACTATTCTATCCTATACATTTTAATCTAAAACAAAATCTTATTAAAAGCAAACCTAGACACAAGTCTTCTTCTTGAAGTCTTCACTTGAAGTCTTCTCATCTTCTTGACTTGGTCCAAACTTGATCCAACGAGCTAGACTCCTCTTGATTACTTGATGTGGTCTTGATGCACAAGCTCTTGAATCAAACCGTGCTAGCTCTAAACTTGACTTTAAATCTTTTGTTGAAGCTACACACCTACTAAGATCTTGATCACAAATCTGAAACTAATTAAACACAAGATCATTAGTACCATAACTACATGAGTTGATCATCATCAAAACTAGAGTGATGGGCCTTTGGGCCAACATGATGAAGTCTTTAAAATGTTTTATAGTATATCTCTAATCTTTTGAAAGTGATTGAGTTGGCTCCACTTCAATGTTATGATGTTCGCCATTAGTGCCATCTTTTTTTTTATCATCCTCTTCTTGAGCCGGTAAGTCTATCATGGAAATTTTTTTAAAGTGTTCTCTTAAGAAATCAATCTCTACAACATTCTTCATAAGAGAGTTTGATTCCTTAAACTTCACATGCATAGAGCCTATAAGCTTTACTAGTGTTAGAATAACCAATAAAGATAGCTTCAAAAGATTTTGGGTCAAATTTACCTAAATTACCTTGGGTGTAAAAACAAAATATTTGCAACCAAAAACTTTGAAATGGAAAACATTTGGCTTTCTCAAATAGTAAATCTCAAAGGGAGTTTTATTTGAATTGCAAAAATAAATTTGATTTCCAATGTAACATGAAGTGTTTACGGTCTCGGCACATAAATATTGAGGGAGTTCATGTTCACTAATCATTATCCTAACTATTTCTTGAAGAGTACGATTCTTCCTTTCAATGGCTTCATTTGCTGTGGAGTTCTAGGATAAGATAATTCATGTTTAATTTTATTTTTTCACAATAAGTGATAAAAAAATAGATGATGAACTCATCACCTCTATTACTCCTTATGCGTAAAATCGAAAAAATTTTTATCTTTTTCAAACCTTTTTTTCTAAAAACATGAACATGCGAAAAAGCATCATCTTTATGTTCTAAAAAGAAAACCCATGTAAATATTGAGAAATCATCAACTAAACAAAAAAAAATGGTTACTGATCGGGGGGAAACCGCACACAAAAAGTGTCTTTTTGAAATTAAGATTTAAAGTGTGTATGCTTTGGTTTCCTCGATACTTCCGTTATAGCATAGAGGCTAAAACGAGTCGAATCCACAAGGACGGGAGGGGATAGAAGTTTTACCAGTTGATTCACGTGTTTGTTAAAAAGTTCTTCAAAGTTTTAAAGAATCAAAGAAAAGAAAAGAAAGAATGAAAAGAGAAATGTACGGTGAAAATAAAGAAGTGGGAAACATAGAAAAGAATGATTTTTGTAGTTTTGTTTATATCTAAAATAAAGTGAAAGAGAAAGAAAACTAACGGCTACTAACTATTAATAACTCCACCAACACGCTAACTTCTTAGTGATAGTTGCCCCACACGTATCATTGGCCATCACTAGTCCTTGATTCAAGAGCGATTCAAAGTATGACCCATATGTAACTCATCACAACCCAACTCAACAAACAAGTACAAGCTACACTTAAATCATCAAAACCCAATAAGAGCAAGCATGAAGTAAAGTAATGTTAGCTTGTTAGTGGTTAGGAAGTTAGAGTTAGATCCATCATCATGAGCCATCAATGGCTTTTGCAAGAGCAAGGACAAAACGAGGCTATTAGATTCATTTGGATTATCATAAAAGAAGTTAAATTAGTTGATGGTTAGTAGTTAGAGCCATGAGAGAAAAGATTAGCTACACAGGTAAAAGAAGTTAGATAGAAAATAAAGAGAGGTAAAGAGAGCACCTTTCATAGCTTGTCACCTTCTATTACAAGTACTCTTGCATTCCACTCATGTATCACTCTTTCTCCTAATACAAGATCTAAAACAAAATACAAAATACAATGGGGAAGAAGAAGAACTAACCTAACCTACACTAAACTACAACATGAAAATGAAAACTACTCCTAACTCTGCATATATCCTCTCTGAAACCCCAAGAGGGGTATTTATAACCATCTGGGAAAAGGGGGCCAGGGGACAAACCCTGGCCCGAAACGGCGCGCGCCGCGCGGCCGTATGGCCGCGGAAACGCGGCTTTTGCCGCGTTTCCGCAGCCATCAAGTGGTCACGCGCGCGGCGCTTCGAGCCGCGCGTAGTCTTGTCTATCCCATGTCAGTTCCTGAGCCCGGTTTTGGTTTTGCAGCCCCTGCTTTTGGCAGAATCAGCTCTCTAGGTCAATAGCTATTTTAATAGCCATTTAATTACCAATTAAATGGTGATTTGGGTCTTCTTCTTCATTTGCACACCATTGACCTAGGATCAAGAAAGCAAGGTATTATTAGCAGAATTTATTATCAAATAAATGTGAGATTGTGATGAAAATTATGCAAAATTAGAGACTAATCACACCCCCACACTTATCTTTTGCTCGTCCCGAGCAAAACAAAAAACTAAGGAATTATTACACCACTTTCGCAGGTGACGCGATTGCACTGAGCATGTGCAACAAGCCGTTAAACCTCTAAGTTTCCCCTAGAGGAGGAGTTTTGTCTCCTGAGGGTTTTCAGCGGATTACACCCACAAAATCCATAAAAAAAGAAATCAAATGTTAGTATTTGAAAACACATTTGAAATAGAGAAAAGTGTTGAAATATTTTTGCGAAAATATAAGTGATCTAAGGTCATAGGTTAACCAGAAATTGTTCTTTCTTAAACTAAGTCAAAATGCAAAAAATCTTGTTATAAATTAAATGTAAGAATTTAAAATTGAATTGACTCTTTGATCTTTCATAAAATTCTTAGAAAAATATGCACTTTGTGAACAGTGAAGATTTTTGGGATATCGACTCTAACTTTCATTGCATATATATATATATATATATATATATATATATATTATATATATATATATATTATATATATATATATATATATTTCCTTAGTTTTCTTAGGCTTTCTTATTTACCCGGGTAGTGAGCCTTTAGCCGGTGACTCCCAAACCAGATGGTCTTAGGGCACCAGATGAGAAAACTTCCCTCAGACTTAAGGACTCGAGTAAACAAGGCACAAAACTAAAGGAGGTTATTTTATTTTATTTTATTTTATTTTTGTTCACAATTTTAGGTATGAATAATCATGCTTCCTTAGGCATAATTACCCAACTTCAATTAGTGATTTTTATTGTCATAATTTATATATATATATATATTATGGCATTTCTAGTCTTTGTTTCAATCTAAAAAATTGTGTAAGTGTGAAGTGCATAAATCTAAGACAAAAAATTCAAGATCAAATTATTTTTCAATCTTACTTTCTTATCCTAAAATTTAAACGAGATCTATTATTTTGACTCGGTTTAAAATTTCATAATTTTAGGTCTTCTTAATTCCTGAGGTAGTCTTAATTTTCTTAAAAATGGATTAAAACTATTTCTCTTATTTCAGAAAGTTTTGTAAAAGAAAAGTTTTTATAAAAATTTTTTGTTTAAGTAAAAAGAAGTGTAAAAGAAAGAAAATATAAAACTAACTATGTTAGTAAACCCTCCCCCACACTTATCTCATGCATGGTCCTCAATGCATCATGAATGTGTAAATACATGAAAACAAATAGAGAGGGAAGGAGATTACCTCAAGGTGGTGGCTCTAGTGGTGGTCTGATTGGGCCAAGCGTTGCGACCCAATCAAGATGTCATGGATCATCTAGAAACCCACCAAGGACCTCTCTAATATGACCCAAGAAAAGAATGATGGATTGAATGGTCTTATTGAAAAATTTATCCCCATTTAATTGCCAATTTTCAAAAATAATGACTGAGTCATTTTCTTTAACATTTTTGTCCAACAATGAAGTGTGCTTTTGAGAGATGATTGATTTAGACTCAAATGGAACAGGAACAAAAACTGATACTGACTCGGGAAGTTGACTCAGATCAAGTCGAGAGTCAACAATGAGAGTCGAAATTGGTTCAAAAACAGGGTCCAAACCAAAGAATTGATATTCACACACTTTCCCCAATAATGAAGTGTGATCATGAGAGATCGGTGATTCTATTTCACGGTGAATTGGTACAGGATTTAATGTTGACTCCGGAATAGAGAAAAAATCTGGTAAAGATACAGGAGTCATTATTGAATCAAAAAGTGAAATGGAATTCCCAACAGGAGGTTCAGGATCACATTCAGGTTCGATTTCAATTTCAGGGAAGGGATAACTTGCCAGAATGTCCAGGTGACTTTCATAACTTGGATTCTAGTCAAGTTTGAATGTGTATTCTGAAATTGAATCTGGATTCCCAAAATGACTGACTCAAGGGTCCAATCAGTAGAGTCGGGGATATAAGAATTAGTCAATGGTTGACAAGAAAGATTTTTCTCGCTCTCATTGATCAGATCACTCATTATTGAGTCTAATCTACTGACAGACAGGGTAACAGAATGTTGAGTCTGAATCATGTCTTCCATACTTTTTGTAATTGTTTTTTCTTGAAAAGATGAGTATGGAAGTTGATTTGGAAATTGTGGTAAATTTGTGAGTCCATCGGATTTTGCGGTTGCTGCTTGGACTCACGCAAGGGTTCCATACTCAAGTCCAGTATTGAAGTTTGTTCATTTTGAATTGGTGAGACTGGAAAAGATGAGTATGACTCTTAAAAATTTGGTTGAGAGGATGAGTCCAACATGTTTTGCATTCTTTCACAAAAGACTTCCAAACGCTTTTCTAGTCAGATTCTTCTTCAATTGAATGCTCTAGAAAAGGAGGATGTGGAGTTTGATGTGGGAAGGATTGTGAATTAAGCAAATTTTGCATTTGTTGGAGGGACTCTTCTATACTCCTTTCCAATGATGATTTTTCTTCAATTAGTGGTTCAGAAAAAGGAGTATATGAATCAAAATTGGGAACAAATATTATGAAAATTGTAGACAAGATGGTTGAAAATTTGACTCAGGGTAGGTGAATCCCCATGAACTCTGTGAAGAGTTGAAATTATTTTGAAAATTAGGGTCATATGGTTGGGGATATGGGTCATATTGATTCAGATAATCCCAACCTGGCATATATGGTTGGTTCATGTTGAACATTGTCGGGTCAGAGTTATTCGAGTCAAATGAGGTCGGGGTGAAATATGGATTCATATTATAATTGAAAGAATTGTTGTTTTAAAATCCATATCACAATTTAAAAAAAAGAAAAAACAAACAAACAAACAACAAAGAAAAAGAAAAAGAAAACAAGCCTATGCTAGGGTTGACTTAGACCTAGACGACTCCTAACTGGTTAGACTGTCCACGGAGGGTATGTTGTCGGAAGCTGACCACGAGTTAATCGGCCAGGTAGGGGCAAGATCAGTGGGAGGTATCCGTGCGGAGCACGGGCCTAATTATGCCAAACCACTGTTCTTCGAGTTTCGCCTCTCAATCTCCAACCTAAACACGATTTAGCAAGAGTCAAATTCTAACAACTTTCCCCTTAGGTCAATCTCCTAAATGAGTCCGAGATGTCCCTAGGGCCAACGTCTAGCAAATTTTTATTAAGGCTTGGGTTATGTGAGTGGGGAGGTGATTTTTGGGCTAAGGGAGGGTAATAACTTCCCCACCTTATGTTGTATTGGGTGATGCCCTAAGGTAAATTTGTGCAAGTGTGCAATATAGATAAGCATGAACACAAAAAAAGCGAGTAAATCACTGAAGTGTTTGTCCTATACTATATGCAATGCAATATGTACACCTCCTACAAGATCACAAACAACATAAGAATAAAATACAGTATATTGGAATGAAAATTGACACGTGCCTAGATGCAAATGTCTAAACTATTTAAAGCATCCAATTACCGTATTTAATTCTTAATATTATTTACAGTGAACAAGTGATAAAAATTATCAGCAGAGTATATAAATGTACAAGAAGTTACCCGACCACACTTGAGCAAGTGTGGACTCTTGCAATGCTAAAATTTAACCTGCCACCAAAAAACAAAGAAGAAAAGTTAACAAACTTGTGAAATCAAACCGTTCCCATCCCCGGCAACGGCGCCAAAATTTGATCGGGGGGAAACCGCACACAAAAAGTATCTTTTTGAAATCAAGATTTAAAGTGTGTATGCTTTGGCTTCCTCGATACTTCCGTTATAGCATAGAGGCTAAAACGAGTCGAATCCACAAGGACGGGAGGCGATAGAAGCTTTACCAGTTGATTCACGTGTTTGTTAAAAAGTTCTTCAAAGTTTTAAAGAATCAAAAGAAAGAAAAGAAAGAATGAAAAGAGAAATGTACGGTGAAAACAAAGAAGTGGGAAACATTATATCTAAAATAAAGTGAAAGAGAAAGAAAACTCATGGCTACTAACTACTAATAACTCCACCAACACGCTAACCTCTTAGTGATAGTTGCCTCACACGTATCATTGGCCATCACTAGTCCTTGGTTCAAGAGCGATTCAAAGTATGACCCATATGTAACTCATCACAACCCAACTCAACAAACAAGTACAAGCTACACTTAAATCATCAAAACCCAATAAGAGCAAGCATGAAGTAAAGTAATGTTAGCTTGTTAGCAGTTAGGAAGTTAGAGTTAAATCCATCATCATGAGCCATCAATGGCTCTTGCAAGAGCAAGGCCAAAACGAGGCTATTAGATTCATGTGGATTATCATAAAAGAAGTTAAACTAGTTGATGGTTGTAGTTAGAGTCATGAGAGAAAAGATTAGCTACACATGTAAAAGAAGTTAGATAGAAAACAAAGAGAGATAAAGAGAGCACCTTTCATAACTTGTCACCTTCTATTATAAGTACTCTTGCATTCCACTCATGTATCACTCTTTCTCCTAATACAAGATCTAAAACAAAATGCAAAATACAATGGGGAAGAAGAAGAACTAACTAACCTACATTAAACTACAACATGAAAATGAAAATACTCCTAACTCTGCATATATCCTCTCTGAAACCCCAAGAGGGGTATTTATAACCATCTGGGAAGAGGGGGGCCAGGGGACAAACCTGGCCCGAAACGGCGCATGCCGCGTGGCCGTATGGGGTGTTTCCGCGGCCATCAAGTGGTCGCGCGCGTGGCGCTTCGAGCCGCGCGCAGTCTTGTCTGTCCCTGTCAGTTCCTGAGCCCGGTTTTGGTTTTGCAGCCCCTGCTTTTGGCAGAATCAGCTCTCTAGGTCAATAGCTATTTTAATAGCCATTTAATCACCAATTAAATGGTGATTTGGGTCTTCTTCTTCATTTGCACACCATTGACCTAGATCAAGAAAGCAAGGTATTATTAGCAGAATTTATTATCAAATAAATGTGAGATTGTGATGAAAATTATGCAAAATTAGAGACTAATCAGTTACCACTAAGACTTTTAGTTTTAGTTGGACAAACAATTCTATATATATCAATTCTAGAGCTCTTGTAATATCTCTAATTTAAAATACTATATTTTTTTCTAAATATTTACTCTTGCTTTACTTATTATTTTATTATTATTAATTAACTTGATTTATAGCTATATTATTATTAAATATACAAAACTATTTTGAGGTAGTAAATGGTAATTTGGCTTTATATATTATTACCATTATTTCTTACCAATATTTTTAATTACTTATTACTATTATTATTCTTATTATTAATTGTTATTATTAGAAGTAGTTATTACCATTATTATTAGCGCTAATATTATTATTATTACTGCTGTTGTTAATTATTATTATTAATTTTGTTATTAATTATCATTACTATTATTGTTGTTTCTAACCCCAAACTTATACCCATTAGCTCACCTATCAATATCCCTTATCCTTTAGCCCATTATCTAAACCCATAACCCAATACCCACAAACCCAAACCTAATATCTATCTCCCTATACAATCATCTTTTTACACTAATCCTAACCCAACCTAATCTCCATCTCCTTCTACAGAGCCGCCTACCTCCACCTTCTCCATACACGGCAGTTTTCCCCTACCGGAGCGCCGCTAAGATCCACACCGCACAGGCTAAGCCCTTACACTCCCGACCTGCACCTCCATGTTGCGGCTGCCACCCCATTGTGAGATCACCCTCCATCACCTCGACTCCATGCATCACCCAACACCAACCCTCATGGCAATCCCCTCATGGTCAAGTTCATCTCGGGCTGCTCACCCCCGAGCCCCGTGGCCTCCCTCCAGCTCCCCGATCTCCTCCGCCGAACACCAGGCTATCACCATTTCCCTCTCTTCACTGAGACCCCCTTCCCTCGGCCTTTCCTACTCCATGCAACTGATCCTCCCTCACAGCCTACTGTCCTCCTCCTCCAACTCCAACCCGTGGGTGAGTCCTCTACCGCCATGCCCTTTGTGCATCTTCCACAGCCATTAGCCGCATCCCTAGCATCACCACCGGTAGCACACCATGTGGCCGCACCCACCCATGTTCATGGCTGGCCACTGTGAGATCCCTCTACCCCGGGCCCCGCGACCTCTCGCCTCATCATTTAAACACTCCTCCTCTCCTCCAGCGAGCATCAACACCTTCCGCGACCTCCGCTAGTGCGTCAGAGCCACCCTTTTGCCGTAAGTCTCTCATCTCTCTCACTTTCTCTGTATCATGCATTATGTGTGTGTGTGTGTGTGTGTGTTTGTGTGTATGTGTGATGTTTTATTATGTATGTGTATGTGTTTATATTAGTATGAATGATTATGTGTGTGTTTATAATTAGGTGTGTATTAATTTTCTTTGTGCATGAGAATGGTATGTATGTATGTATGAGGGTGTGTACGCGTGAAGGTGTGGGAATGTTATGTTTGCTTGTGTGGGGACGTATAAATAATAAGTATGTATAAGAGTATGTATGTGTATATGTGTGTATACCTATATGTGGGTGTATTATGTATGTATGTGTGTAATTATGAGCGAGTGTATGTACATGTGGGTGTGTGTACGTGTTCGGTATGCTTGAGTATGTGTGTGTGTGTGTAGTGTGTGTGTTTGTATGTTGTGTGTTCGCATGTATATGTGTATATGTAATGTATATGAGTATGTATGTACGTATGCTTGTGTACAGTAGTGTGAGTGTGTACACGTGTGTGTAGAGTGCAAGTACCGTGTGTGTTGTACATGTGCACGTGTATGTAACATGTTTGTGTGTGAGTGTGGTTGCGTGTTCCATTGATTCAGACTCATTCGTGCGATCCAGACTCTGTAACAGGAGATTTGGATTTGTGATGTTATGGGCCTGATACACTGAAAATTTGAAGATTGACCCATGAGATGATCCGCAGATTCATACCAGTTAGTGCAGTGAAGGCCAGACGGTGATTCAGATCCAAAATCGAGTCATTTCGTGTGAGTGTTTGCTTTTGTGTTATTTTCTTATTTACCGTTGCCAATAGGTATTTGTGTTTTGCTTGTGTCATTTCATGTGAACATCTGATTTATTTTATCAGTGTGATTTTGCGTATCAATTCATGAGATATTAGTGAGCGTCCACTTTAATTCTATAGTTGATTTGACCATTTATCTGCGTCATTTCATGTGTTGTTCTTTGCCACTTTTGACTTAGGACTAATTGTGGTATATCTTATACTGAACTTGATCTTATAATTCACCTAATTATATTAGTGACTCTATACCTCTAGTATTCTCCATCTGATGTCAGTTAGTAGCTATTCAGTTGTCAAATAATAGTTATTAGTTTTCAGTTATACAGTTATCAGCTGTTATCGGCATCATCAGTTATTTGAGATATCCAATCACTATTTTCATTCTTATTATAATTCATATCATTGCTTGTTAATAAAAGATACTATAACCCGAGGAATAGGGGTGATTGCCTGATGATGCATGTCGTGTATTTTGAAAAGGCTAGGTATGATATACCAAGTTTAGGTTCCACCATTGGGAACCAAGGTAGTACTAGCTACCTATTTATTCAGTTCTCAGTTATTAGGGTTATGCCCAGACTATGACGTCACTTCAGTTACTTTTTGTATGAGGCTATGGTCTTTAGTTATTAAGGCTTTGTCCGGATTACAATGCCACACTAGTTATTCTTTTGTGTGAGGTTGTGGTATTCAGTTATTAAAGCCTTGCTGTCCGTCCTTCTTCAATGCTAGGAATGTTAGACCATGGTACCGGGCATGCACGGTACCCTTCCGAAACACATGCAATACATTGACAGGCAGTTATAATAATGATAATCTTATTTGATATGTGGGAAAATAGTTGTGGTATGGGACACAACTAAGTACTATATTAGTTAAGTTAATAATGACCAACCAGACTAGTGACATATGCTAGGTTACACATCTTGACATCAATTATTTATTTTATCAGTGGTATTCTTTTACCTGCAGACTTGTTCACGTTATTATTATGTACACACTGTTTATATGCACGAGCACCTTCTCTTTTTTTTTTACACACTCATTGGGTCACTTTCTGAGACTCTGGATTTGTATATTCAGATTGGATACTTTCTTCTATTGTTCAGGTGTTCGATGAGACCATACATATTGCGAGGAGCTGGAGTCTCTCTTTTCTTGATCATCGGTATCTTGTTCACTTTCATTTCTATTTTTTTCTAATTCTCTCAATATTATTATCAGTTTCCATTCTATCTCTATGTTTATTTATTATCATGTGGATGCTTATATGTGATATGGCAGTGATCATGATTTATTATAGTAAAATTTTATAGTTTATTTCAGGTTGCTTAAGGCTTAGTGCATATGTGGTAGTTTTTCTTGAGTATAAGTGTCGTAAACTCTCATCGTGTCTCCGCTCTAACATATTTTGGGATGCGGGGCGTAATAGGATTTTCTTGGTATTAGAGCCTAGGTTTTTGACTTATGATGTTGATTTTTGGCTTTCGATTTAACAAGAAGACCTAGATCTTTTCAGTAACTTAAAACAAGCTATAGTTAAACTGCATTATACATATCCTATTCACACAATGACATTGACTCTATTTGAAATTGATCATCCTCCCTTTAGGAATCTATCTCTTCAATCTTTTGATATCCTCGATTCCAACTCTTCTTCTAGAGTAATGGATTCCACCCTAATTTCTATCCCTGTTCTCGATTTTATTCCCCTAATTTTCTCTCTTAGATCTGGTTACTCCATGTTGAAGCCAATAGCAGAAGTCAAAATAGCACAGCAGAATTGTGGGTCCCAGAGAGGCAACCTGGAAGCTTATTTGTCTTCTCCCTTATTTTGATTCTTTTTGCCATTCCTTACTTCATTGAAATTCGGGGATGAAATTTTTTAAGGTGGGTTGAATGTAATATTCCTAATTTAAAATACTATATTTATTTTTCTAAATATTTATTTTTATTTTACTTATTATTTTATTATTATTAATTAATTAACTTGATTTATAATAATAATTATTATTAAATATACAAACTATTTTGAGATAGTAAATGGTAATTTGGCTTTATATATTATTACCATTATTTTCTACCAATATTTTTAATTACTTATTACTATTATTTCTATCATTAATCGCAATTATTAGTAGTAGTTATTACTATTATTATTTCATTATTATTTATTATTTTATTTGTGTTAATATTATCTATATTATTGTTGTTGTTAATTATTATTGTTATTGATAAGTACTACTATGTATTATTATTACTACTACTAAGTTTGATTATTATTATTTGTTGATATTATTATTAGTGTTGATATATTATTTTTATTAATGTTATTATTATTTAACTATTATTATTACTATTATTTATTATTATACTATTATTTATTATTATTAATTGTTATGGTAGCAGTGGTAGTTGTTGATTGTTATTACTATTATTATTAATTATTAATTATCATTAATAATATTGTTAATTATTTATTATTAATTATCATTACTATTATTGGTTGTTTCTACCTCAAAACCTATACCCATTAGCCCACCAATCCATACCCATTATCCTTTAGCCCATTATCTAAACCCATAACCCAACACCCACAAATCCAAACCCAACATCTATCTCCCTAGATAATCATCTTTTTACCCTAAACCTAACCAACAATCTCCATCTCCTTCTACACAGTCGCCTACCTCCACCTCCTCCATACACGATATTCCTCCCTGCCGGAGCACCGTCGAGATCCACGCTGCACATGCCAAGCTCGCACACCCTGACCTCTCCTCCATGTCGCGGCTGCAGACCCCAATGTGAGATCACCCTCCATCACCTCAACTCCACGCATTACCAAAGATCAACCCTAACGACAAACCTCCTCCTGGCTGAGCTCATCTCGGGTTGCTCACCACCGAGCCCCGTGGCCTCCCTCCGGCTCTCCGATCTCCTCCACCGAACACCAGGCCATCCCTATTTCCCTCTCTTTACCGAGACCCCCTTCCCTCACTGCCCTACCCCACGCAACCGTTCCCCCCCTCACGGCCTGCTTCCATCCTCCTCCAGCTCTAACCCTATGGCTGAGCCCTCTGTCGCCATGCCCTATGCGCACCTTCCACAACCATTGACCGCATCCTCGGCATCACCACAAGTATCTCACCATGTTTGCTGCAGCCCCATGTCCATGGCTGGCCACTGTGAGATCCCTCTACCCCCAGAGCCCTACGGCCTCTCATCTCATCATCGGAAAACTCCTTCTCTCTTTCGACGAGCCATAACACCTTCCACGACCTCCGCCGGTGCGCCAGAGCTACCCTTTTACCGTGAGTCTCTCTATCTCTCTCACTTTCTTATATCATGCATTATGTGTGTATGTGTGTGTGTGTGTGCGCGCGTGTTTATTATGTTTGTGTGTGTGTGTTAGGTGAATGATTATATGTATGTTTATAATTATGTGTGTGTTAATTTTCTTTGTGCATGAGAATGGTGTGTATGAATGTATGTATGTATGTTATGTGGGTGTGTATGTGTGAGTGTGTGGGAATGTGTATGCATGTGTGGGGATGTAATATAAAAATATGTATAAGAGTGCCTGTATGTGTATGTGGAGTATACCTGTATGTGGGTGTATTATGTATGTATGTGTGTAATTATGAGCGAGTGTATGTACATGTGGGTACGTATACGTATTCGGTATGTGCGAGTATGTGTGTGTATATATAGTGTGTGTTTGTGTGTTCGCATGTATATGGTGTATATGTGTGTATATAAGTATGTTTGTACGTATACTTGTGTATAGTAGTGTGAGTGTGTGCACGTGTGTGTGTATATGTGTACATGTATGTAACATGTTTATGTGTGAGTATGGTACGGTTGTTGCAGCGATTCAGACTCGTTCATGTGATCCGAACTTGATAACATGAGATTCGAATTTGTGCCATTGTGGGCCCACTGGCGATTAAAGACTAACCATGAGATGATTCAAAAATTCGTACTGGTCGTGCAGTGAAGACCAAACAGCGATTCAGATCTAAAATCACATCATTTTATGTGAGTATTTATTTTTGTGTTATTTCTTATTTACAGTTATCAATAGGTATTTGTGTTTTACTTGTATTATTTCATGTGACCATCTGATTATTTTACCAGTATGATTATGCATATCATTTTACGAGATAACAGTGAGCGTTCACTTAATTATATAGTTGATTTGAGCATTTATCTGTGTCATTTCGTGTGTTATTAGTCACTTTGACTTAGGAGTAGTTGTGGTATATCTTATATTGGACTTGATCTTATAATCGACCCAGTTGTATTGTGACTTTATACCTCCAGTATTCTCCATCTGATGTCAGTAAAGCTATGTCAAATAGTAGTTATTAGTTTTCAGTTATTCAGTTATCAGCTATTATTGGCATCATCAGTTATTTGAGATATCCGGTCACTATTTTCATTTAATAATAATTCATATCACTTCCTGTTAATAGAATATACTATAAACCCAGGGAACAAGAGTAATTGCCTGATGATGCATATCAAGTACTTTGGAAAGACTATGTTTGGTATACCAAGTTTAGGTTCCACCATGAGGAACCAAGGTAGTATTGGCTACCTAGTTATTCAGTTCTCAGTTTTAGGGCTATGCCCGGACTACCGTACCACACCAATTACTCTTTGTGTGGGGCTGTGGTCTTCAGTTATTAGGGCTTTTCCAGATTATGGCGTAACACCAGTTTTTCTTTGTGTGGGGTGTGATCTTCAGTTATTAGGCCCTACGGTCCGTCCTGGTTCAGTGCCATGAATGTACGACTGTGATACCGGGCATGCTCGGTACCCTTCTAAAATACATGCACTACATTGTAGGCAGTTACTATTGGCCCAATGGCCCATCATTCTAGTTTTGATGATGATTAACTCATATAGTTATAGTACTAATGATCTTGTATTCAATTAGTCTCAGATTTTGATCAAGATCTTAGTAGGTGTTTAGCTTCAACAAAGGATTTAAAGTCAAGTTTTGGAGCTAACACGGTTTGATTCAAGAGCCTATGCATCAAAACCGCATCAAATACTCAAGAGGAGTCTAGGTCATTGGATCATGGTTTGGACCAAGTCAAAAATGAGGAGAAGACTTCAAGTGAAGACTTCAAGAGAAGACTTGTGTCTAGGTTTGTTTTTGGTTAACATTTTGTTTTTATATAAAATGTAAAGGATAGAATAGTTGGTTGATTGCTCAAGTACATACAACACACACACACACTCAAGATTTATTTGTGTTTTCATAAAAGGATTTTCATTCAGAAAAATATCGATTTGGTTTTGGAGTTCAACTATATATGTTTAACCAAAACTAGTTTAGTGTTTTATTGTCAAAAACATAGATATTTCATCATTTATATGTAGTAGATCATATCCATACACTCTATGCTTTAAAAGTATTTAAAATATCTTGTTTTTGTATTTGGAGAAGTTTTGAAAAAAAAGCTATTTGGAAAAATACGGTTTTTGTTTTATGCTAAATTTCTAAGTTACAAAAATAGTTCAAAATGTTTGTAACATGGTTTGATTTTTACTCAAATATATTTGTATATCAAAGTATTATATTGAACTTATTTTTGTAGATTTTTAGAGATTTTATAGGATTTTATTTAAGTCAAAAAGCCAAGTTTTCAATACCCATAATCCTTATTTCTACCTTCTGCCGGTCGACCGGGACGGTCGACCTAGCTAGGAGTCGGTCGACTAAGTCGGTGACCAATATGCACAAGCGTGCACACCTTGTTTAGCTGGAGGGCCGGTCGACCTACCCGGTCCACCGTCCAGAGAGCTCTGCTCTTTTGAAAGCCCCGGTCGACCAGGCGGTCGACCGGCAGAGAGCTCTGCTCTCTGTTCCAGGCCACGGTTGACCGGGCCGATCGACCGCTGGCTCAACGGTCAGAAATCTAGCCGTTGGCTGGTTGACCGGGCTGGTCGACCGACAGCAGTCTGGACTGCTGTTTTGCCCCAACGGCTAGTTTTTTCTAGCCTATTAAAGGGGGCTCCTATGGACTATTTTAAACAAGATTTTAAGTTGGTTTTTGCACCAGTTTTTCCTACTCTATATAAGGTTTTCTCCACTTGTTTAAGAGCCAAATACTTCCATTCAAAAGGAGAGTTTATTAAGAGTTTTTTCAAAAGTAATTTTCTTGTGTTTTCCACCACAACTTCAATCCTTGTTTTTCTCACAAACACTTGAGCTTTCCATTGATATATCCATCCTATAGGAGAGTTGTTGTGAGATTGTTTTTAGGTGATCAAAGTGTTGTGATCACAAAAGTTTACATCTTTGCTTTGAGGAGGCGGACTTGTGTTCGCGTGTGTTTTTTGAGTCTAGTGTGAGCTCTTTGTAGAGGCGTGGCCTCAGCAAGCTTGCGTGCTTGCGGTGTGTGTAGTTCTTGCGGGAACGAGTGAAGGGACTAGAGAGTCTAAGAGTTCTAGTGGGAACTCCTTGTTGGTGTTGCGGCACCGAGTGATCTGGTGGGATTGATTTTAGTGGAAATCCTTCAAGTGTTGAATGCGGGGACGTAAAGCAAGTGTGCTCGAACCTCGAAATAATTCTCCCGTGTTTGTGATTGCTCTCTCTATCTTTTACTTGTCTTTATATCTTGCATGCTCATATTGTCTTTATCTTTATATGCTTGATATATTATGCTTAAATTGTTATATGCTTGGGGATTGTTTGCTAACCCTTGTATTCAACCAAGAGAGCCAACGCGACACCTCAACTCTTATTTAGAGGAATCTTGAGGAGTTAGTCCAGAGCCCTTCACGAGGAATCCGGTTACACTCTTGTGTATACTGGGTGTGTTTATCGTTAGAAGTTTTAGTTTGCATTAATAGTTTAATTCCGCACTAATTGACCATTAGATTAGCTAGTCACCTATTCACCCCCCCCTCTAGGTGATTTTAATTGTATCAGAGCCAAGTGCTCTTGTTTTGGGCCTAACAACCTTGAGTTAAAGATCCTCATTTTATAGCTAATCACAATATTTGTACACACACATGGATTTAATGTCACATCCCACTTTTGACATTCTTAACATCCAAACTTGGAAGGTTAAGATGTCTATGTATCTCAAAGACCTAGGCATTCATGTTTATCTTGCTACTATTAAAATTCATATGTTAATAATAGCAAGTATACTGAGAGCTAACTCAAAAGCCATTCATGCTTTGAAGAGTACCCTAAATAATGATTATTTATGTAGGGTTGTTAATCTTGACTCGGTTTTTATAGTATGGAACACCATCATCTCCCTTGACGAACAAGAACAATACTATGCGGGGAGCGACTCGAATGTTGGAAGTGAAGCTTCCAACGTATGCTACATGGTCCAAGGGGATAACCCCCTTGAGGTAAACACCGAATCTGAGCTAGAAGAAGATGTTGATATGCCATATAATGAACATACATCTTTTTATCAACAACTTCTAGAAAAATATGACATGCTTAAAAAGGATAACAAGAAAATGAAATTTAAATTTGATTGCATGTTAAAAGAAAAAGATTCTTTTCAAACTAAATTTGAAAATGTTTAAAAAGAAAATGAAAGTTTGAAAAATGAAAATATTTCCTTGCTTTCTAAATTAAATGATCTTTGTGAAGGTAATACTTCATTGAAAAATAAAAATGTTTGGTAGAAAACAAAAGGAAGTTGCTTTGAATGAAAATAACTCTTTAAATAGAAAAATGGTTGAAAAAGAAAAAGTTAATATTTCTAAAAAGAATAAGATTGTTGACCATGCTTTTCATGCTACTTATAAAAATGAAGTTAATTTTTAAAAAATAGAAATGATTTTTAAGCTCAACTTTGAGTAATTGTGCATTTAACCATAAAAGATTGGAATCCTTGTTTCAAAAGAAACAAGTTCCCCATGTTCATGCACATCACCCACAACATACTTATGCACATTTTGCACGCCATGATCATACTCATTCACATGTGCATAGTAGAGTGTACAAATGTACACATTGCGGCAGCAAAGGCCATTTAGCAAAATTCAGTTATGATAGAATTAACTCTTTAAATTTTGCTAATTAGAATGTTTGGGTTCCTTACAATGCTAACCCCCGAGGACCCAAAAGAAAATGGGTATCAAAATCTCCACCTTTTGTATTTGATGTAGGTGCGGGCTCTCACAAAACTGAGAGAGAGTTGGTGCTTTGATGGTGGATGCACACGGACATGATGGACATACATTTGATGCACCGCTATCAAGGAGGTTTGGTGGGACAACCATCATGTTTTAGAGAGTTAGAGTGTAGTTCATGTTGTAACTATCTCTAAAACTCCTAGTTTATTTACATGCTTTTTACATATATGATATCTTTATCATGTTCATGTTTATATTTGTGCTTCATGTGATAAACACTGTTTAGATGTAGTTTTTATCAAAACTTGGATATATACGTGTACATGTAGTGAGCAACATTTGATTCATATACGTTTGCACTTTATTGTTCATTTGTACTCACTATATGCACATGTATAGGCTAGGTTTGATGATTCTCTCATTTACACTTGTTTTGTCTATTTTTATGTGTCGTTTGCTTCATGTATATGCAATTTTTATTCAAATCTAATAAATATACATGTATACCCCTTGAGTCATTTGCCTTCATGCAATTTATATTATGGACTCTTTTTAAGTTTGGGATATGTATGCATATTACTAGTTTTGGATAAAAAATATACATATACCTAGAAGTTTGTTTTTAGATGAAAATGAATTTTTATGATTTACATCTTTATATGAAAAATGAATTTTTCATGTTTTTTTTCACTTGTTGGATTAAATGATATTTGTTTCGAGCTTCATTGATTATCTTCATGGAAAATGTTAATTACATGATTCTTGTACACTCACACTTTATTTGTTTATTCATGACTTTGTTTCATGATTATTTTTAGCCTTATAGATTTCGAGTGTCATCCTTTATGTATTTAGTATGTTTCATGATAGACATATGATTTGGCTTCATATTTTGAAGGATTTTTAACTAGTTTTCAAAAATTAATTTAACTAGTTATTTATTCTTTATTTGGTAGTGTTTCACAATATAAATATTTTCAACCTCCTATTTTTGAAAACTCCTACCAACCCCTTTAAAGGGCGGATGGATGGGCGACCATGCCTCGTATGCCTTATTGAAAATCTTTTATCTTGTGCGTGAAAAAGGGTGGTTTATTATGAGTTATGCATTTGTTTCACATCATATGTCAATTGGTATCTCAATGATATTTTCATATATACTCATATTTTGTTTTCTATATATGTATGCCTTAAATTTCAAATAATATCAATTTCTATTGGTATTCTCTTTTCATACATATATATGATTTTTTTGTGCTTGAGTTACAAGATATTTACATAATTAAAGCACAAAGTATATTTATGCTAAGCTTGAATTAAATCTTGATTTCAATTGATTTCTCAATTGGTACTTTTTATAAGCATATGCATTATTTTCAATTGGCACTTTTAATATATAATAAACTCCAATTGGTATCTATTTATTTCAATTGGTATCCATATATTTCAATTGGTATCAATATATTTCAATTTCCAATGGGTTTAAATTTCATTTGGTATTAATATGTTTTACCTACTTGGTATCAAAATTTATCATGTATTTCTATTGATATCAAAATTTGATGTAAATTTAAATTGGTATCAAAATATTTTCTTTCATTGGTTCAAAATGTAAAATGTTTCGATTTTAATTTTTCAATTTCAATTGGTATCACAAATTTCCTGTTTCATATGGTATCTATATCTTGTGATATCTTGATTTGTTGATTAAGAAGACTTCAAAATTTGTATTATTTATTTACAATTAGAATCATAAAATTTTGGTTATTTACAAAGGAATCTCAAAATGTAATTATTACCTTGAGTAAATCTCAAAATTGAGTTAAAAATGTTTTGATTTGTATTGCTATATGCAATGAGAGCTTAACATCTCTTCCACATATAGATTCATGTTGAGTGTATCTTATATTTGAGGAACTTGACA
Organism: Agave tequilana; assembly: GCA_038442645.1. NCBI lineage: Eukaryota > Viridiplantae > Streptophyta > Magnoliopsida > Asparagales > Asparagaceae > Agave > Agave tequilana. The sequence goes on from JAVJIF010018934.1 coordinate 26,185, forward strand.
ACTCTTCTTTATGCGATACACGTGTGTAGGGGGAGCTTCACATCTCCTCTTATGCATTGCATATTATGCGTTATATGAGTTAGGGCTTGCCATCCCTTCTTCATGTAATGCATGTATGTAGGAAAGTTAACTTAGCGTCTTCCTCTTCATGAATGTATATCGCATATATCTCTTTATTGGTTGACTTGATTTTACCCCTTTGATTTTTGTTTCGAATAAAAAGGGGGAGTATATTGTTTTGTGTTTACTTTAACCCCTTTGTTGATGATTGACAAAAAAGGGGGAGAAAGATTTTGAGTTTATATATGTATATTGAGTTTTTGCATATATTGAGTATATGCATCTTGTGTTGTTTGCATATATTGAGTTTACGCATCTTGTGTTATTTTATAAAATGGCAAAAATGATTTTGAGAGTTTAAACAAAAAGGAGGAGAAGCTTTTTGAAAAATATGTTTGATTGATGCATGTTTCTCTCTCCTAGTTGAGCATACATTTGTTTAGTTTCATGTGCTTCATTGAATATATATTGTTTATTGTTATGAATGAGTTAAGGGGGAGCTTCTTTGAAGCTTTACTTTAATCCAGCATATATTATAGTTTCTCTCTTCATGAGTTTTGTCATCATCAAAAAAGGGGAAAATTGTTGGCCAATAGCCCATCACTCTAATTTTGATGATGATTAACTCATGTAGTTATAGTACTAATGATCTTGTGTTTAATTAGTCTCAGATTTGTGATCAAGATCTTAGTAGGTGTTTAGCTTCAACAAAGAATTTAAATTCAAGTTTTGGATCTAACACGGTTGATTCAAGAGCCTATGCATCAAGACCACATCAAGTACTCAAGAGGAGTCTAGCTCATTGGATCATGGTTTGGACCAAGTCAAGAAGGAAGAGAAGACTTCAAGTGAAGACTTCAAGAGAAGACTTGTGTCTACGTTTATTTTTGGTAAGATTTGGTTTTTAGATAAAATGTAAAGGATAGAATAGTTGGTGGATTGCTCAAGTACACACACACACACACTCTCAAGATTTATTTGTGTTTTCATAAAAGGATTTCATTCGGAAAAATATCGATTTGATTTTGGAGTTTCAAGTATATATGTTTAACCAAAACCAGTTTAGTGTTTTATTGTCAAAAACATAGATATTTCATCATTTATATGTAGTGGATCATATCCATACACTCTATGCTTTAAAAGTATTTAAAATATCTGTTTTTGTATTTGGAGAAGTATAAAAAAAAGCTATTTGAAAAAATACGGTTTTTGTTTATGCCAAAATTTTTAAGTTACAAAAATAGTTCAAAATGTTTGTAATATAGTTTGATTTTACTCAAATATATTTGTATGTCAAAATATTATACTGAACTTATTTTGTAGATTTTTAGAGATTTTATGGGATTTTATTTAAGTCAAAAAGCTAAGTTTTTTAATACCCATAATCCCTGTTTCTAGCTTCTACCAGTCGACCGGGCCGGTCGACCGAACCAGGAGTCGGTCGATCGAGTCGGTCGACCGACGTGCACAAGCGTACAGGCCTTGTTTGGCTGGAGGGCTGGTCGACCGTCCAGAGAGCTTTGTTCTCTGGAAAACCCCGATCGAACGGGCGGTCGACGGCAGAGAGCTCTGCTCTCTATTTCTAGGCCATGGTCGACCAGGCCGGTCGATCGCTGGCTCAACGGTCAGAAATCTGACCGTTGGCTGGTCGACCGGGCCGGTCGACCGACAGCAGTCTAGACTGCTGTTTTGCCCCAACTGCTAGTTTTTCCTAGCCTATTAAAGGGGGCTCTCATGGACTAACAAGATTTTAAGTGGGTTTTTGCACCAGCTTTCCTACTCTATTAAGAGGTTTTTCTCTACTTATTTAGGAGCCAAATACTTTCAAAAGGAGAGTTATCAAGAGTTTTTTCAAAAGTGATTTCTTGTGTTTTTCACCACAACTTCAATCCTTGTTTTTCTCACAAATACTTGAGCTTTCCATTGATATATCCATCCTATAGGAGAGTTGTTGTGAGATTGTTTTAGGTGATCAAAGTGTTGTGATCACCAAAGTTTACATCTTTGCTTTGAGGAGGCGAACTTGTGTGTTCGCGATTGTTTTGAGTTTAATGAGAGCTCTTTGTAGAGGTGTGGCCTCGGCAAACTTGCGTGCTTGTGGTATGTAGTTCTGCGGGAACGAGTGAAGAGACTAGAGAGTCCAAGAGTTTAGTGGAACTCCTTGAGGTGTTGCGGCACCGAGTGATCCGGTAGGATCGATTTTAGTTGAAATCCTTCAAGTGTTCAAGGCGGGGACGTAGAGCAAGTGTGCTCGAACCTCGAAACAATTCTCCCGTGTTTGCGATTGCTCTCTCCCTATCTCTTACTTGTCTTTATATCTTGCATGCTCATATGTCTTTATCTTTATATATGCTTGATATATTTTGCTTAAATTGTTATATGCTTGGGGATTGTTTGCTAACCCTTGTATTCAACCAAGAGAGCCAACGCGGCACCTCAACTCTTATTTAGAGGAATCTTGAGGAGTTAGTCCAGAGCCCTTCACGGTAAATCCGGCAACACTCTTGTGTTATACTTGGTGTGTTTAGCGTTAGAAGTTTTAGTTTGCATCCGTACTAATTGACCATTAGATTAGCTAGTCACCTGTTCCCCCCTCTAGGTGATTTCAGTTACATACAATAATCTTATTCGTATGTAAGAAAATGGCTGTGGTATGGGATAAAGCTAAGTTACTACCTTAGTTAGGTTATATAATAACCAACCAGATTAGTAACATATTATTAGGTTACACACATTAACATCAGTTGTTGTGTTTAATTAATGATATGTTTTACCTACAGACTTGTCCCTGTTATTATTCAGTTATCTTCTGTTTACAGTTTATCATGTTATTATTATGTACACATCTTTATATGCACGAGTACCTTCCCTTTTTTTGCACACTCATTGGGTCGCTTTCTGACGAATTTGAATTTGCATGTCCAGATTGGATGATTTTTTTCTATTGTTCAGGTGTTCGATAAGATCGTACGTATTGCGAGGAGCTGGAGTCACTCTCTTCTTGATCATCGGTCTTCTTGTTCACTTTTATTTCTGTTATTTCTTGATTCTCTCTACATCGTTATCAGTTACCATTCCATCTCTTTGTTTATTTGTAATCATGTGTAAATGCTTATATGTGCTATTGCAGTGATCTTTATTTATTATAGTAGATTTTTATATCTCGTTTTAGGTTACTTAAGGCTTAGCGCAATATTATAAGGTGTTTTCCTCGCGTATAAGCGTCATCAATGATTGAGTTCAAACCTGCACAGAGAAAAAATACAAAATTTAGGATTACAGAACAGAAGTTCAAGTCTCAATATTAGCTTATAGCAAGTGGCTATGCGGGTCGTGATCCACAAGAGGGCTAGCGATGGAAGCTTTTAAGTAATTTCATTTCTTTTGAGTTTACAAAAGCACTGTTAAGAATTTCTCATCTTTAGAAAAAGAAAATAAAAGGTAAGTTATAAGATGTGAAGAAGATGGTAAAAGAAAAGATGATGATGTGTTATTGTTTTATTTATAAAGGAAAGAAAAAAAGAGGAGAATATTGATTTTGGAGTAGAATTTCTAAAAGAAGAGAATAAAAAAAAAAAATTCTTACTTACCTCTACTGTGCTCATATACCTTGAATCCATCGCTACGACTTACCTAGTCTTTGAAGGCGATCAAGCATGGCGTGTAGGAGATTTTCTCGTTCCCAATTTACACTATGAATAAAAGGGCAAGCTAAACTAACAAAGAATGGTTGTTCATCACCATAGGCCATCAAGGGAACTTGCAATGGCGAAGTTCTCTCGAAGGCTACTGTATTCACTTGGAATACAAACACATCAGATGAAAGCAAACAAAAACAAGAATAAAGAAGTAAAAGTAACTTTCATTCGATTAAATAACAATGAAAGAAAGATGATTACTTACCATAGGCATCACTCTCAGTACAAGCACCTTTCTCCTTCCTCTATGAAATTCTTCTCTCCTCTCAGTTACATAGAAAAAAATTACATAAACGAAAACAAAGAACCTAAGTTACAAAACTATAGAATAGCCTAACTTCTACTCTCTCGCCTCATCGTCCCTCTGCCTTGAGTGTGGGGGTATTTATAGCATAGAAATTGATAAGGAAATGAGTCGAAAGATAGGGAGAGCTGACTATTTCTAAATTTGAATCCTCCCCTTATCTTCAAACTTGATTGTGGATATTCAATTCTGATCTGCAGCTTGTTTGGCATGTTAATTTCGAATATAACTTATCAAATGATAGAATTAGAAATAGTTATCAACATAAGAGTTGTAGCCCTTTAAATCTTCCTTTTGGATCATCTTGAATCATTAAATTTGAGTTTTTCGTAGCGATTATTATGATTCAAATACTAAAATGTATCCAGTCTAAATCTGAGTCAAAATTTCTTTATCTCATCCGTTGATTTTCTCTCTATCCATTTATCCCTTTAGTTTTTGAATTGGACTTGTATTTGGCATTATCCTTGGTTGATCTTTAGCTAACCAAAATGGATTTATAGAAATTTGAATTTTACTAGTTTCCATTTGGTGTATCTTTCGCTTTGCTCTGATCTGCAACTGAACATTTGCCCCCAATCCTTAATTTGTTCTAGATGTGGTGATATCCTCATAGATCTTTAAGTTAATCGAAATTAATTCATCAAAATCTGATTTTTAGTGACTAGATCATGGATTATTCTTAGTTAATCAATAGTTTCAGTTAAATCTGATTTTAACTGGTATTTATTTGGTTTAATCATCTTTCTCTCTATAATTATCTTCTGAAAAATAGATATTTAAGACAAAAAAATTAGCAGATTTATTACACGATAAATATAGGAGTGTAATGAAAAGAATACAAAATATGTGTTCGATCATACCCCACACCTATCTTTTGCTCGTCCTCGAGCAAAATAACAAAACTTAACAAAAGATTATTAGACCACATTCGCAGGTCACACGATTATACTGAACATGTAAATAAGCCGTTAAACAACTAGGCTTCCCTAGAGGACGAGTTTTGTCCCTTGAGGGTTTTCAGTGGATTACACCTACAAAATCTATAAAGAAAGAGAAACAAAGTATTAGTATTTTGAAAACACATTTTGAAAGAAAAATATTTGAAGTATAATTGTAAGAATTAAGTAACCTATAAGTTATAGGAAAACTGAACTTTTCATTCCTAAACTTAGTCTTTATTCAAAAACTTGTTATCAATCAAGACAATGAGTCAAACTGTATTTCTCATCTAGTTTATTATTTAAACCTAAGTTATTTGCACCTTTGTGACCGTGAAATTTTTACTCGAGGTTCTTCAACTCTAACTCTTATGCCTTATTTTTCTTCTTTCATTTTTTTAAATTTTTGGTGATATTATTCCTTAATTCTATTAGGCTTTCTAATTTGCCCATGTAATGAGCCTTTAATCGGTAACTCCTAAACCAAACAGTTTTAGGCACCGGGTGAGGAAAACATCCCAAAGACTTAAGGACTCGAGCAAATAAAGCAACAAAATAAGGATTTTATTATACAAACCACTTTTAGGCATGAATACTCATGCTTTATGAGGCATAAATACCCAGCTAAATCAAAGGATTTTTTATATAAGTATATATATATTTCTTTTATTTTTTTTCTTTTTCTATATAAGACATAAGAATCTTTGTTTTTGAACTCTAAGTGTGTAAGTGTAATAAGCATACATATTTCATCAAGGTAAAAAATCAGACTAAATTACTTTTTTAAATTTTCTTTCTAACTCTAGAAATCAAACAAATAATTATATTTTGACCAAGTATAAGAAATCCTAATTATGATTCTCTTATTCCTTAAAATTACTTAATTTCTTACAAAAAATACGTCAAAATATTACTCTCTTTTCAAAAAGTTTTTTTAAAGAAAGAAAAACGTTAATTTTTTTATTTTAAATAAAAAGAAAACTATGTTATGTTAGAACCCTCCCCCACACCTATCTCATGCATTGTCTTCAATGTATGAATGAATGCTTAAATGCACAAAAAAGAAGAAAGGGAAGGAGAATGTTACCCAAGGGGTGGTTCCGGAGGTGGTCGGATTGGGCCAAGGTTGCTATCCAATTAAAATAATATGATGGTTCATGGAACCTACCTTTATTGATCTCTTTCTATTTACATAATTACAATCCTCAATATGAATAGGATCATGAAAGATCCTATCATGAAACTTATTCTCTTTACATGACAATCTTGAAAAATCATTATAGAGTCATCATGGTCTATACCTATGTCCAACAAAAGAATGTGACTAGGTGGAATGGTTGACTTGGTCTCAAGAATGATGGGTTCAGGAACTAATACTAACTCAGGAAAATCAACTTTGGGTTCGAGAGTCAATTTTGGTTCAAGATTTGAGTCCAAATCCAAGAATTAAAATTCACATTATTTTCCTATCAATGGAATGTGACTATCCAAAACTACTGATTCAATTTCTAGATTTATGGGTACGAGAATAAATGTTGGCTCAGAAAATTGGTCTAAATTGGGTAAGGATACCGAAGTCAAACATAGATTTGAGATGGGAACTGAATCACAAGGTTAGGGATCGGGATCAAATTCACATTCAAGTTCAATCTCTTTGAATGAAAAATTTGCCAATTTCTCCAAGGTTATGAATTGGTCAAGTTCAAGTTTGTGTGATGAAATTGAATCTTTGTCATGTCTTCAAGATTCCATGATTCATTATTTTCATCAATATAGCTAGAAGTGTCAGGAATAGTCAAAGATTGGGTAGGAGAGTTTTCTTATTTCTACGCATGTTTCCCAATCGACTAAGTCTTGCTTCTATCATATTTAAAGGATCACTTTGGAATTGAATCATAGATTTCATACTTTTTTCTAAGTCGTTATGTTCTTCTTGAAAAATAGAGTAAGGATCTTTCATTTAAAAATTTTGATGGGATTTTGAGTCTTCTAGAATTTGAATTCATCGCTCAAGCTTCCAGTCAATTGATTCTTTTAATGGTTATTCGGGAGAAGGAGTATATAAAGCTGGATGTTGGTAAGGTGGTTGACTATATGACTCTGGGAGTTGTATTCTCAATGACTTTGTGAAGAGTGATGATGATTGTTCCAGTCTTGTTCATGGTATTAGGACTGGGACATATAATGATTCGGATAAGACCAATCCGGCATACTTGGTTGGTTAAAATTATAATATGCCGGGTTGGTAATATCCGAGTAAAAAGAGGTTAGAGTGAAATATGGATCACTATTTGCATATCAATAATTATAATTTAATCCATAACACCAAGATGTCAAAAACAAAAAACGAAAATAAGCAAACAAACAAACAAATAAAAAGGAAAAAAAATCTAGCCTAAGTTAGGGTAGACTTTAGACCTAAACGACTCCTAACTGGTTACACTATCCACGGGGGGTATATTGCAGAATCTGACCACAAGTTAATTGGCCAGGTAGGGGCAAGATTGGTGGGAGCTATCCGTGCTTAAAAGCAACGGGCCTAATTAACCCAAACCACCAGCCTTTGGGGTTTCGCCCCTCAATCACCAACCTTTGATACCGATTTAGATAGAGTAAAATTCTAATCAAATTTTCCCTTAGGCCAGTCTCCTATTGAGTCTGAGATGTCCCTGGGCCTCGTCTACTCAGTTTTAGTTAGATTAGTGAGTGAGGAGATTGTTTGTGGGCTAAGATAGGGTAATAACTTCTCCACCTTATCTTGTTTAGAGGATAAGCCCTTAAATTAATTTAGTGCAATGTGCACATGTATATGAAAAGCAACACTTAAGTAATGTAAACAATTTAAAGTGTTCCTATATTATATGCTATGCACACGTACCTTTGCTCCAGCACTCTTCAACAGTAATGTAAAATGTAAACAAAATTAGACAAATGCCTAAATGTAAAGTCTAAACTGTTTTTAACATTTAACAAACATCAATTTACTGTTGAGGTTAGAAAGTATGTACAGTGAGTTAAACAAAAAATAAATATTGCAAAAACTTTTCTTTGCAATTCAATCAACCTGCAAAAGATACAGGTTAGTCGTTCACTCAGATTGCCACATGAATGCAGCAAATCTGATTGCTTCTGGGCTCTACTTTCTTGAGCAGAGTCCAGAGCCACTTTATATGTCCAATGCAACAAAAATTTTCTTGTTTCTAAACCTATACACCAAGAACCGAGAAGAAAGTTAATCAATAAAGTAAACAAAAAAGATTACTTAATGTCCCTCCCCGGCAACGGAGCCAAAATTTTGATTGAGTTCAAACTTGCACAAGAAAAATACAGAATTTCAGGAATACAGAATAGACGTGCAAGTTCTCAATACTATCACGATAGCAAGTGGCTATGCGGGTCATGATCCACAAGGAGGGACTAGCGATGGATGCTTTTAAGTAAGTTCGTTTCTTTTTGAGTTTACAAAAACATGTTAGGAATTTCTTCTCAGTTTTAGAAGAAAATAAAAAGGTTAAGTTAGAAGATATGAAGAAGATAGTAAAAGAAAAGATGATGAAGATGTTGTTGTTGTTTTATTTACAAAAGAAAAGGAAAACTAAATAAAGAGGAGAATGTTGGTTTTGGAGTAGAATTCTAAACTAAGAATTAAAATAAAACTAAAAATTCTTACTTACCTCTTCAGTGCTTATATACCTTGAATCCGTTGCTACGACTTACCTAGTCTTTGAAGGCGATCAAGCATGGCCTGTAGGATCTTCCCCGTTCCCAATCTACACTATAAATGAAAGGACAAGCTAAACTAATAAAGGAATGGTTGTTCATCACCATAGGCCATCAAGAGCATTTGCAATGGTGAAGCATTCTCGAGACTATTGGATCATTTGGATTACAAATACATCAAAGAAAAGCAAACAAAAATAAGAATAAAGAAGAAATAGTGACTTTGAATTTGATTAAATAACAAAAAAAGAAAACATGATTACTTACACCGGTGTTACTCTCAGTACAAGCACCTTTCTCCTTCCTCCATGAAATTCTTCTCTCCTCTCAGTTACAAAAAAAAATATTACATAAAAGAAAACAAAAAACTTAAGTTACAAACTTCAGAATAGCCTAACTTTTACTCTCTGCTTCATTGTCCCTCTGCCTCTGATGTATGTGGTATTTATAGCATAGAAATGGATAAGGAAACGAGTCAAAAGATAGGGGAGCTGGCTATTTCAGAATTTAAATCCTCCCCTTATCTCCAAACTTGATTTGATGTGGATATTCAATTCTGATTTGCAGCTTGTTAGCGTATTAACTAAATATAACTTATCAAATGATAAAATTAGAAATAATGATTAACGTAAGAGTTGTTACCCTTTAAGTTTTGTTTTTAGATCATCTTGAATCATCAGATTTTAGTTTCGCTAGCGAAAATTATGATTTAAATACTAAAATGTATTCAGTTTGAATTCGAGTCAAAATTTCTTCATCTCATCCGTTCATCTTCTCTCTATCCATTTGTCCCTATGGATTTTGATTTTGGACTCTGTATTTGATGTCATCCTCGGTTGATCTTTAGCTAACCAAAATGGATTTCTAGAAATACGAATTTTATCAGTTTTCATTTGGTATTATCTTTCTGATTTGATCTAATATTCAGCTGAACATTTGCCCAAATCCTTGATTTTCTCTCCATGTGGTGATATCCTTATAAATCTTTAAGTTAATTGAATTGATTCACCAAAATTCAATTTTTAAATCATTAGATCTGGTATCATCCTCAGCTAATCAAATAGATCCAGTTCAATCTGATTTTAACAAGTATTTATTTACTTTAATCCTTTTTCTCTCTATGATTATCTTCTACAAAATATATATTTAAGACAAGAAAATTAGCTGATTTGTTACACGATAAATGTAGGAGTGTAATGAAAAGAATGCAAAATATGTGTACGATCAGCTGACTCTTGTCGCGTCTCCGCTCTAGTGTATTTTGGAATGCAGGGATGATAGGTCTAGATGTTAAGATATCCTTGATTAATTTGAAAGAGGATTTGATTTGTTTTTCAAGTCGGCACGCATCACAAATGCAGTCCCTTTCAAATTTCAAGTAAGGAATACCTTTTACCAATTTTTTAAAATTAATTTGGGATAAATGGTCAAACAAAATATGACTAGTCTCCTATGCCATAACTAAGAATCTTCATTAAAAGCATCCAAATAAGTAGCATTGCAATTTAAATTTAACATGTCAATCATATAAACATTATTTTTACAAAAACTGAAAAGAACACAAGTATTAGATTTCTTGTCTAATACATCACAAGTAGAGTTATTAAAAATAACCCTTAAGCCTTTGTCACATAATTGAATAATACTTAATAGATTATGTTTAACCATTTACTAAAACAACATCTTCAATTAAAGGAGATGAACCAATCCTGATATTACTCATTGTTTGGTCAGAAAAATGTGAAGAAAAATTCTTATTAATTGTGAAGAAAATTACAACGGATATGATTCGATTACACAAAAGGGGAGGATATTTAAATCTCTCCTTTGTTTAAGGCTGGGTTCTTCGTGTGGTGATGGAGAGTGAATCTTGTTCTCCGTTGACTGGCTGAATGACAATCTTCTCTTAGATCGTTTTAAGGATATAAAATAACTTCACTTGGACACGATAAATGTTAGAGTTCTATTTTTGAAGAAGAAATTTCTTTCTTTCTCTCTCTTTCCTTTGAATACACAAAGTTTCTGAACTTTTTGGCTATTTTTCTACTTCTAAAAAAAGAAGAAGCCCCATGTTCAATAGCTTTATGGCTATTTATAGGGATATTCAGGGGTAAAATTATCCCTAGAATCTCTCCATAATGGGGATTAACTCCCCACATACGTGGGTGTTAACTGACCCAATAATGGGGCAGTTACAACAGAAACATGACCCTCGTGAGTTCTATTCGGTTGTTGAAACGCGAAGCTCGCAGGCTCGTGTTTGAGTTAAGATGCGGAGTTATCTGAGGTTCGCGTTTGGGTTAGAATGCAACTTTGGCTGAGCTCCGCATTTTATTTAGAACGCGACTCTGGTTGAGATCTGTATTTGAACTGGAGTGTAACTTTGGCTAAACTTCGTGTTTCAGTTGGAACGCGACTCTGGTTGAGATCCGCGTCTGAACTAGAACGCAGGTTTGGTTGAGCTCCACGTTTTAAGGGGGAACGTGGATAGACTCAGGTCCGCATTTATCATTAGACGCGAGGTTCGTGTTTCAGTGGAACGCGATCTTCGCGTTTGAGTGAGGTCCACGACGAGGACTTGTCTTCAGTAAGTTTTAGATAGTCTAGAGAATCTCCTTCAAAGTTTTTGAAATTTCACAGTTGACTGAGAAAGATTTCGGAATACTTTGGACTTCATGTTGATTTAGACTCACATGATTGAACTGGCAATTATTTAAGATGTCCTAAGCTTGATCTTGTCTGGATTTCAGGTTCATGAGTGTACTGTTGAATTGCTTGAAGCCTCCAGGGTGATCATTGTAAGTATCTAGATACACAGTCTAGATATTATCTGATCTCTGATTTGATTGTCGGTGTATTATTTGAACCGGTAGAGTTATCGATTATTTGTCAGTGAGCTATTGAACTAATTGCAGAAGAAGGGACATACTCCTATGTTGGAAAGAGAAGACACGACTCTCACTGATGAAGATGCGAGTATCACGCTTTGTCTTTTTTTTTTTGTGTTTGAAAATCAGACAAACTAAAGCGATTGAATTTGATTGCTAGAGGTAACGATTAACATAGCAATCAAAAGTTAGTAATTTCACTAGGAAATTTGAGAGGGTTATTATTAGAGGTGTGATGTTAACTTGATAGGGATTGAACCCATGATTTGAACGATTTTATAGACTTGCTATCTATTGATGAGAATAACAAGTAGATTTTGATCCACAGAGGATTTATGAAAATTTTTATCGTCAGAAATGTGATGTTAACGTGACGGATTTAGGTTTGCAGTTTAAGAAAATTGAATTGTCAGAGGTGTGACATTAACTTGATAAGGATGTATGATAGATGTATGATATTAACTTAGCATTGAACGTCTCAGCTTTGATGAGAGAGCTCGAGGAAGATCATTGTCATAGGTGTAGTATTTAACTTAACAATGAAATGGATGCTAAAGTTATGATATTAACTTAGCATTAAACAACTTGATTTTGATGAGAAAGCTCGAAGAAAGATCATTATTATGGTGTGACATTTAACTTAACAATGAATGGATGCTTGAGGTGTGGTATTTAACTAAGCATCGAATGTCTCAAAATCGAGAGAATCACTGTCATAGGTGTAATATTAATTAACAGGGATTTATGTTACAATATGAACAATTTTAATCAGAGGTGTAATGTTTAACTTGGCAGAAAATATTTTTGCTATTTGAGCAATTTTAGTGGACTCGGCATTCTATTGAAGAGAATTGACAAGTTAAAATTCTATCCTACTGGGGATATATTGATTTTGCTGCCAGAGGTATAATGTCAATGTGACAGGTTCGATCTGTAGTTATTTCACTGAGGAACAATTTCAGCTTTTTGTAGTCCTACCATTCCAAGGACAGGAATTTTGGGGGAAAGGTGGGATAAGGTCCCTTAGAATTGGCTTTGATATGAATGTGAAAACATGAGAAAGGTTCTATAAAGATGCATCATGAACTTTTTTTAATGAGTTTAGCTTGATAAGCCATCAGATAAACTCATTCAATCCATCATGAGAGTCGATCGATCACCATATATTGATATGAATGTGAAAACAGTAGAAAGGTTCTGTAAAGATTTGTCACGAACCTTCTTTAATGAGTTGGCTTGATAAGCCATCAGATAAACTCATTCAATCAGCTCATCTGACTATTTAGATGCCTTGTCATTATATTAAGCTTTGATCAATCGAACAAGAGAAAGGAGACATGCGACCTTTACATATGAAAAAGTTAGGCAAGATAAGCCATCCTTCTAGATCGAAAGTAATGATTAGAAAGAAGAGTGCCAAAAATTGTTGCTTAGGCATGCTCGACTTCAAAATATGACTTATTCTTCTAAATTGAAGATGGGTGCATGTCTATATACCAGAGAAGAGTGACAAGGCTAAAAATTGAAATTTTGTTTTTGCTTTTTCTTCAATGTCTACATTATGCATCATAATGTCACCTATTTTCGGTCGACTCGACATCGATCGATCGTGATGTGATTCGTTGAATGAGGAAGCTTTTTTTGGTGCTATCTCAAACATCTTGGATCTCAAATCCTAATCCATCTAACTGATCAGGGTGAATTTTTGATCAGAGGTGTAGTGTTAACTTGACCATGAGAAGAGTGATAAAGTTAAAACCAGAGTTTCTAACTTTGTCATTACTTTAATGTTGACATTATGCATCATAATGTCACCAATGTTCGGTCGGCTCAGCGTCGATCGACCATGATGTGATCCATTAAATGAGGAAGCTTTTCTTTGGCGCTTTCTGAAGCATCTTAGATCTCAAACTCTAATCCATCTGACTGATCAAGTAAATCTTCGATCATAGGTGTAGTGTTAACTTGATCATGAAAAGAATCCCTTTAAGGATAGTATTTCTTCAAGAATCTGTCATTGAACGGCATCATGAGTATATCGCCGCTTGGAGTTATATGGAGGTATGCTCCATTTGAGTAGACTAACTCTACTACAAATGGTCCTTTCCATTTGGGTTGGAATTTTCTTTTCGTCTTATATGTCATAACCATGGGTCTTCTGACAGCTAAGACAAGGTCGCCTTTCTTGAAAATCTGTTCTCTGACTTTCTTATTGAAGGCTCTAGAAATCTGAGCTTAATAGAGTTCAATTTATTGTTGAGCTTACAAACATTTGTCATCTAAAGCATCTAATTCCTAGAGTCGCAATTGATGCTTCTCCTCGTCTGTCATTTCTGTTGTCAAAGTAATATGCAAAGATGGAATCTGAATCTCCAGCAGGAGTCTGGCTTCACATCCGTACACCAAGGAGAATGGAGTAGCTTTTGTTAGGGTTCTCACAGTTGTGCGGTAGGCCCAGAGGCATTTGCTTAATTTGTCATCCCAGTCACGTTGGCTTTTTGAGATAAAATTTTTGAGAAACTTTCTAATAGTTTTGATAAAGGCTTCTGCAAGACCATTGACAGCTAGATAGTATGTTGTTGAAGACATACTGTAGGCTGTTTAAAGATTACTAAAAGACAAGTCATTAAAAAAAGCAGAGTTCCAAGCGCCAAGACGCGAGGATCTAAACCCGCGTCTCAGCAGCGCCTCAGCCAGCATCACAGCGCCAAGACGCGAGGATCTAAACCCGCGTCTCAGCAGCGCCTCAGCCAGCATCACAGCGCTAAGACGCGAGGATCTAAACCCGCGTCTCAGCAGCGCCTCAGCCAGCATCGCAGCGCCAAGACGCGAGGATCTAAACCCGCGTCTCAGCAGCGCCTCAGCCAGCATCGCAGCGCCAAGACGCGAGGATCTAAACCCGCGTCTCAGCAGCGCCTCAGCCAGCATCGCAGCGCCAAGACGCGAGGATCTAAACCCGCGTCTCAGCAGCGTCTCAGCCAGCATCGCAGTGCCAAGACGCGAGGATCTAAACCCGCGTCTTAGCAGCGTCTCAGCCAGCACTGCAGCACCAAGACGCGAGGATCAAAATCTGCATCTCAGCCGCACTACAGTACCAAGGCGCGAGGGTCAAAACCCGCATCTCAGTTATAACTTCCCTCATTATGGGGTCAATCACCACCCACATAATGAGAAAGTTAACCCCCATTGTGGAGTGTTTTTATGGGGCACGTTCACCCCTGAAACCTCTATAAATAGCCCCGTTGCTATGGAGAAAGGATCGGTCAATTAGATCTTGACTTAAGAATTTCCACAGAGAAGGAAAGAGAATTCAACTTTTAAAGTAACTTGCTGCGTACAAGTTAATCTTTGCCTATAATCTCTTTGAGATTTCTGGTCGACAGAGCTGTGTTACTCTGTCTGCCAATCGAAGAGAAGATCCCCAAAAGTTCCTGACGTTCACCCGGTCAACGAAAAACAAGACTCACTTTCCATCGCCACCTGAAGAACCCAGCATTAAACAAAGGGGAGATTCAAGACTCAACATCTTCCCTCTCTTGTAATTGGAGGATAAGTTTGTTATAATCTTTCAATTAATTCAAGGAAACTTTACACGAATTTTTCTCCCACCAAACAAGAGATGGCGACTCCTCTGGGGACTACTTTCTCTACTGATGAGCAGGTGGTGGCGCAAGGCGACGTCATTTACATGGGGAAAACGGTCGAATCACTTGTCGTGAAATTTGACCAAGCAAAGTATGAAGAGTTCCTTTCCTCCGGCTCCAAGAGCCCAAAGGCCCATGCCTACCGCAGGGTCTCTACGGGGACTTACCCCGAAATCCGCTCTGAGATTCCCTCAGACGCGGCTGCTGTGAAGGATGTCGTGGCTAATTGCACCACGCGTAACACCTGCGCCAACGTCTCTCAGGAGACCCGCGTGGTCAACTTTTCTGGTGTTCAACCAGTCCATCCTCTTCCTCAGCACCAGGTCGTTGGGGGTTCCCCTCAATCTCCATGACGCAACCGGAACGATGAACGGCGACAGAGGAGGCGTGCGCGTCAACTACAAGTTGGAATGACCGATTGTCCAACAGAGGTAGGACGCAAGGTTCAGACCAGCGTACCGCATCCGAGACATGAAGTCCGCGTTTGGCAGCCCAAACGCGAGGTTCACCAGGCAGGCTCCTCGGAAGCCCAACTCCCCAGACGCCAAGGCGAAGCCCGCGTACCTTGTCAAGTACAAGAGGCACGCGCTTCTAGGCATGGGGCCCAGCAGCCCTGCAATTTTCAAGCGTCTCTGCCCAGACGCAATTATCAGCAACGTGAGAGCTGCGTCTCTGATCAGCAGAGACGCCAAGCTCACACTCAGAAGCCGCGACGCAAGAGCTGCGTTCATGCGCCCCGTGTTTCTGAACCCGGCGTCCCAGCTGTACAAAGCAAGGATGCCTTCCGCCCTCAACATTGTGAGGCTAATCTCTTTGATCCTCCTTCCATGGATCTAAGGGATTATTTGACAAGGAAGAGAAGTGCTAATCGAATCACTTCATCATGTTGCTACGAACGGCTTATCACAATGCTCTCTGAGTGCCGTTGCAACTCAGATGCAAACCAGCAGTCTTTAGTCAGACAGCTGACCCTGATTCCCCGATCAGCCAAAAGAAGTCGTTCCCATAGAAGGAGGGTCTTCTCTGATACTGAGTATCCCGAGCTCACTGCAAACATGGCAAGCAGGAGCAGGGGAAAGCAACTGGCGATCAGCTCCGATGATGAATCTGACGCAAAACCGGAAGGAGTGTACCGACACACTCGCACCCGGACCAGGGCTGAATTTCGACAAAGGAAGGAGAACGCTACTTCGATCTTTTGTGCTGAAAGGGAAAACCCCTGATTATTATCATCAGACTCGCAGGGGGTTGGGCTATGTATCAACTCCGGTCCCATCAGCCTCTGACTCTAGAGAGTCATTGGGCCATGATTGCTCATCAGGCACGTCCTCGTGGGAATCAGATGCTAATGTCGGCAACATCTTCAGAGAACTTTCAGTGAACATGGTTTCAACAAGCCACCTGGAAGATAGAGGTGAAGAGGTAATCCAATCCGATACAGATCCTTGGATCCAACACTTAAACAATCTTTGGGATACTCGCTTTGAACAACGCGAGCCACCAACAGAAGATAAGGTTATCCAGATCAATCTAGGAGATGAGGCTAATCCTAAGCCCATCTTCATAAGCGAAGGCCTATCACCTTCTGAGAAAAAGGATCTAATATCTCTTGTGCAAGAATATATAAACGTCTTCGCCTGGAATTATGAAGACATGCCTGGACTCGATCCTCGAGTGGCTATGCACCGCCTCAACATTAACACGGACATAAAGCCCGTCAAGCAACACAGCGACGGTTCCATCCAGAAATAATGGAGGCAATTCAATCAGAAGTCAGAAAGCTTATAGACTCTGGTTTCATTAGGGAAGAACAACATCCTGATTGGGTAGCCAACATCATCCCTGTTACTAAAAAGAATGGAAAGATCCGGATCTGCATTGATTTTGCGATCTAAACAAGGCCTGTCCTAAGGATGAATTCCCACTGCCAATCACAGATGTCATGATTGACAATACGTGTGGATTCGAGCGAATGTCCTTAATGGATGGATTTTCAGGATATAATCAAATCAAAATGTATCCTGATGACGAAAGACATACCTCTTTCAGGACACCACTGGGTGTATACTGCTACACCGTCATGCCCTTCGGACTAAAGAATGCAGGGGCGACATATCAAAGGGCCATGAATGCCATTTTTCACGAACACATGCGCAAAACGGTGGAATGCTATGTTGACGACATCGCAGTAAAAAGCCGCGCTAAAGGTGATCATTTAACTAATTTAAAGGTTGTCTTTAACAACATGCGGGCCCATCAATTGAAGATGAACCCCGCCTAGTCCTTCCTGGGGGTGGCCAGTGGCAAATTCCTCAGATTTGTCGTAACCTCCACAGGAATTCATTTAGATCCGGAAAAGATTCGTGCTATCTAGGAGATGCAACCTCCGAGAAACCTCAAAGAGCTCAGGGGATTGCAAGGACAATTGGCGTACATCCGCAGGTTTATCTCAAATCTCTCCGGAAGATGCCAACCCTTCACCAAATTAATGAAGAAGGGTATTTCGTTCATTTGGGACAACACTTGCCAACAAGCATTTGAGGAAATTAAACAATACCTCACACGACCACCAGTCCTTGCAGCTCCGGTATCCGGAAACCCTTTCCTGATATACGTCCGAGCGATGGATCATTCTTTAGGAGCTCTACTAGCTCAGAATGATGATCATGGATGAGAGCAAGCAATCTATTATTTGAGTAGAACAATGATCGGAGCCGAACATCGGTACAACCCGATCGAGAAGGAATATTGGCATTGGTGTTTGCTATTCAGAAAATGCGACACTATTTGGTAGGCCAAACTATAAATGTCATATCAAAAGTCAACCCCTTGAGGTTACTCATGACAAAGCCTTAATCATTGAACGGCCCGCTGGCAAAATGGGCTATATTGCTATCCCAATATGAAATGCACTTTTTACCACAAAAAGCTGTGAAGGGACAAGCTGTGACGGATTTCCTGGCTGAGCATCCAGATCCGAAGGCAACCAAACTTTACAAGGATCTCCCAGACGAGGTTGCTGAAGCCTGCCAGACTCAGACATCCTTTGAAAGGCAAGTGTGGCAACTTTTCTTTGACGGTGCATCGAGAACAAGCCCAAAAGGACATATAGTGGCAGGAGTAGGAGTAGTACTCGTCTCCCCACAGGACTATGTGATTCCTCGAGCTGTCTCATTAACCGAGCCTTGTTCCAACAATGTAGCGGAGTACAATGCCCTCTTGATTGGGATGCAACTCGCCGATGAGGTCGGCGTTAAAAATCTCGAGGCATATGGTGACTCTAAGCTCATCGTCAGTCAAGTTCGCGGGGAGTATGAAGTCAGACATGAAGATCTAGTACCCTATTACAACGCAACTGTCCACATGGCCGAGAGGTTCACAAACTTTTACATTGACCATTTACCACGCAAGCAAAATGCGTATGCAGATGCACTGGCGTCTCTCGCTGCCTTTTGGCTCTTCCAGCCGAAACAGTAGAGAGAATATTTGTCCACAGCCACGACCTGTATTGTCCGAGAATTGCTCTCGAGGATTACCAGGAGCCAACGGGAGATTGTCAAGGCAAAGAAGTTCTCGAGTCGTCAGCCGGTCCAGAGCCTAGAGACTGGCGATTCCCATATATTGATTATGTCTTGTATGGCATCCTGGCTGAGGACACCAAAGAAGCGGCTGCCATTCGAAGGAAAGCCCCTAAATTCTACTATAATGCGATTACGCGAACATTGTATCGTCGATTGCATGATAGGATCTTGCTCCGCTGCCTTTCACCATAAGAAGCACAGGAGGTACTGAAAGAAGCCCATGACGGTATGTGTGGAGCCTATCAACCTGGCCCAAAACTTGCATATCGACTCCAAAGGTTGGGATATTACTGGCCCGAGATGATTGCTGACGCCATCACTTATGCCAAAGATGTCACGCATGTCAAGTGCATGGTGTTTCATCCATCAAGCACCAGGATACCTTCACTCCACGACCTCTACCTGGCCGTTTGAGATGTGGGGGATGGATGTAGTCGGCCCTATCAGCCAATCATTATCAAAGGGACATCGTTTATTTTGGCCATAACCGATTATTTCTCAAAATGGGCTGAGGCCATTCCTTTGAAGGAGGTGCAGTCATCTGACGTGATCAAATTTGTTAAACATCACGTTTGGGGTACCTCGGCGAATTGTCCATGACAATGGACCCCAGTTCGTCAGTCAGGCTTTCCAAAGGTTCTGCACTAAGTTCAGAATTCAGAGTGTGTTCTCAGCGGCATACTATCCCGCCGCTAATGGTCTCGCAGAAGCTTTCAATAAAACCATCGGCAGGCTTCTCAAGAAATTCGTCTTGAATAGTCAGCGTGACTGGGACGACAAGCTAAGTGAATGCTTATGGGCCTATCGTACAACTGTTCGAACCCCAACTAAGCTACGCCATTTCCTTTGGTATATGGATGTGAAGCCGTGCTTCCACTGGAAATCCAAATTCCGTCTCTACGCGTCGCCTTGACAGCGGAGATGACGAAGGAGGAGAAGCATCGACAGCGACTCTAAGAATTGGAGGCCTTGGATGATAAACATCTGCAGGCCAAGCAACAGATCGAGCTCTACCAAGCTCGGATTACCAGAGCTTTCAACAAGAAAGTTAAAGTGCGAACTTTCAAGAAAGGTGATCTTGTCTTCGCCGTCAGAAGACCTATGGTGATGACACATAAGACAAAAGGGAAATTTCAGCCCAAATGGGAAGGATCATTTGTAGTAGAGTCAGTCTACTCAAATGGATCATATCGCCTCATAACCTCAAATGGCGATACACTCATGATGCCGATCAATGACAGATTCCTGAAGAAGTACTATCCTTAATGGTACTCCTCCGCCGATCAAGTTAAAAGTACACCTCTGATCAAAACTCCAGATTCAAGAAAAGTTTCTTTCCTTCATTATGTTACATCATGATAGATCAGTGACAAGCTAATAGCGCATTGATAGAACCATGATTCATGATGTGAATATTGATAAAGAAACGAAAGGCGAAACTTGGGTTCTAATTTTCATTAACGTCCGACGCCTCTGACAGCTAAGGACAGAGGAAAATGTTGGCTTCTAAGCCCAACATAAGTCCTTGACAACTCATCATGCTGAGGGGAATAGCATGGCTAGCCCAACTCAAACGGTAGTTGGTAAAGGCACCTCAAATCCGTTGATAGCTGAGGGTTTGCTAAAAATCCTAAGTGGATGTAGTTCCACTCTCTCCTCAAAAATCCCTTACCACTTCTCATACACAGAATGGTAAGTCTACAAAGTATCATCATTGCTATGTTAACACTATACCTCTGGTAATGAAATTTTCAATACTCCTTATGAAGTACGAACCTTACTTGTTAACCCTATATGGAGTAGCAAACCTTCAAATTTGTCAGGTTAACACTATACCTCTGGCATTTCAAACTTCACTTGTCAATTCTTATCAATAGAACGACGGGTCCTCAAATTGCTCGTATCGCAAACCAAGTTTTGTCAAGTTAATACCATACCTCTGACAAATTACTGTTAAGTTAACATTACACTTCTAACGGTAATCAAGTTGCTGCCAAGTTCAATATTATACCTCAGACAGCCATTTTTCCCTCAGACTTTCATATCGAAGCTGAAATGAACGATGCTAAGTTTAATACTACACCTCTAGCGTCCAAGTCATTGCTAAGTTTAACAATACACTTAAGGCCATGACTTTTCTTCAGACTTCCTTGTCAAATTCGAGATGACCAATGCCAAGTTCAAAATTACACCTCTAGTATTACCCTCGCTACTAAGTTAAACATCACACCTATGGCAGTGATACTTTTAGTTTTCCCAAATAAAACTGAAATGCTTTTGAGTCAAGTTAATATCACACCTCTGACTCACATTCTTGTCAAGTTAACATCACACTTCTAACAAAACTACATTCAACCCGTTAAGTTAATATCACACCTCTAACAGTGAAAAACTTTCCTAGATCCCCCGCGAATCTAGTCTCACTTGTTATTCTCATTAACAGAACAACAAGTCTACCTAAAAATATTGTTAGGTTAACATTACACCTTTAACAGTGTTTTCATTAGATCCCCAGCTGATCTTAATCAAGTTAATCCCTGACCTCTGATAAAAGCTCATCTTTCCTGGGGGTACAAGTTCCACCTGTCACTTTCCTTTATAGAGTGGCGGGTCTAAAAAAATTATCTTATCCCTTGTCAAGTTAATATCACACCTCTGACAGCATTGTTGAGTTTCTGAAATAGGATCTCTCTCTACAAACTTTGACTCGTTAAGATATCATCACAGTTTTGACAAGTCAAAGATTCTTTGCTTCTATTTGTCTGACTTAAAAAAAAAGGGGAGTTCAAGACAATAGAAGGAAAAAATGTCACTTTTATTTATATCCAACATATGAAAGTGATACAAAACGCTCTCTTACACAATAAGATTGAGTGTTACAATAAAGGAGTACAAAGAAGTCCCTCCTCTCAAAGGTTGCACTCACTCCTTGAAGCTTCTCACCATTCCAAGTACAAGATGTTCGGAAGGGCGCCAAAGATGGGTTGAGCACTGTGATGACGTTTGGAGGCTGATTACACCATCATGCATGGCGTGAACATCGAAAGAGTCCATTTTTGACCAAGAACAATGGTGTTTCTTGAGGTCGAAAGGCAGCAGAGCCTTCTGATTCCACCTGACCAACCGAAGTGGGCTATGATCCTTCATTGATGAACACCTCCACCACCAGAAAGTCATCCAATGAGCATGGAGCTTTCATCCATGCCACTTCTGGGGTAGGTGAAGGGAGAATCCAAGACCATACCCACCACTATATCCACCGCCATACCCACTGTGACCACGCCATGTCAGAAGCATGACTGGTGCGTCGTGTCCAATGAGGTCTCGGCGGATGTCAAATCCTCGTCTCCCGCAAACAGGGGCCATGACTTCTTCTCCAATGGTCGACCGTCGAACAAGTTCGCTGGCCGATATATTCTCTCAAGGGCCCAGCGAATATGCGAAAGGATGATTAAGCCTACCTGCGAGAAGCAAAAATCAGAAGATTAGAAGCTCAGGATACTTCAAACGAAAAACTAAGTGACAGACGCGGCTATTGCTGAAAGCTTCAGACGCAGGGATGACCCGTGCAGCAAATCAAAATTCTGTTGCGACAGGAACAGACGCGATCAAAGTTGTGATACACACAGATTCGAATGCAGTCTAGTTTTGCACCCGCATTTAAAATATGAGACGCGAAAATTGCCATCTCCCTGCTTGATAAACAGGGGTTGCTACATTCAAGTCTGAAACCTTCGATCTGAGTGGAAATTCTTCTAAGTCTACAGCCTCAGACGCGAGCTCTGTATGGAAAGCTCGCGGTCCAGGTGCAAAAGTCCATTATACTCGCGTCCAGAGGATTCCGAGTCAGAGTTTACGCTCAATCAATGTGCACTTCATCTGAAGTTCAAATGTTGGGCGCACCTTCCAAATGTTGGGCGCACCAGTCAGATTTCAGGAGAAGGTCAAGAAGATGAATCTCTTTAAGAGATAGCAAAACTAAAATCCAGTGGGCTAAAAATTTCATGGCAAACCAGGAAGTCATACCCACAGAATAACCCGTTAAGGGTTGAACTTTCTGCATCAAGGCGCGGACATAAAGGGTGCTCAAAGAGACGCTTTTTGATCCTGAAATCACTTGACAGTGATAATCTTCTGGAGAGATTAAAGTAAAGCGTGAAAGCTTTGGGTCGTCGTCGTCCATAGGGGCAAATCCCTTAAAAGTCCTTACAGGAAGAAGATGGAATCCCTCAGAACGCTTGCTCTCGAGGGAAAACAGTCTAAGTAACAGACTGTTAAAAGCAGGGGGTGAGGCCTATTTATAGGCAACCCATAAGCCTGTAATTAATGGATCACTAATCAGAACTGTCAGCTTAATTCCCGCACGAATGTTAAAGCCCAATGAAGGGCTACGAGTGGATTGTCGCTTCGGGAAGCAACGAAGACGCAGGCCTCCAACCGCCAGCGCCGATTTGGCATTAAAAGGCATTAATGTCTAAACCCAATGAAGGGCTGACATGTGGACTGTCGCTTCGGGAAACATCGGATGATGCGAATCCCCAATCGTCAACGTCGACTTGACAAAATCTTTATGACAAGTCGCATGTAACGCCTGGGAAGTTGCACCAAACGCAGGCCCAAGAGTCGCGTCCAGGAACTTGCGTCCCTTTGCGAATTTGAAAACGGCGTCCTTTTTCATTCTAGTTAAGGGAACTGTGACCGCGTCTCTCGGAGTAATTCAAAGCTGCGTCCCCTCAGAAAAAGGGACCCATTCTGGGGTCACGCTTTGAAATAATATAAAATTGGAAAGCTACGTCCTGAGACTTGTGTCTACAATAGAGAAGGCCTATGTCATTCACAGGTATCCGGGAGCTGTGTCTACATTGCAAGACGACACTTGTGTTCCTATTATAAACTCAATATAATTTGAGTTTGCACTAAGTCAAGGGTCTAGAGACGCGTCTCTACCAAGACAGTGTCGCGTCCTTATATCTATGCGTCAGTTTTGAGAAGCATAAGACTGCATCCTCGCTGCATCCTGAATTCTGCGTCCAGATAGGATTAAGGGCTGCGTCCAGGGAGCCGCGTCCTTCCATAACCAAAGCCGCGTCCTTCGCGCAAGCTTGAACCGCGTCTCAAGTTGCAGGTCAGAGTCGCGTCTCTCAGAACTGCGTCTCCACTACAAATCAGAGTTGCGTTTTGCAACAAAGAAAAGAGAACTCAGCTCAGCCTGAGTTTATTATTCATAGTCAGTCAAAGATTACAACCAGAGACTGCAACTAAGAAATTGGATTCATTTACAGTGAAACAACGAAGATGGAGCAAAATTACGAAGACTTTTATTATTTGAGCCAAAAATGATAAAGTAATACAAACACTCTGGATGAATAGAGTGTTCTTTTCTTTACAAAAAAAAAGAAGGAGGCTAATAATCTTGATTCGCCGAAGAACGGATTTGTTCTTGGAGGCGATGCATCTCGTGCAGACGCACTTTCTCAGCCTCCATGAGAGCTTGGACCCGCAACTCCTCCTCAGATAAGAATTTCTTCACAGCCAGCTGTGCTCGTAGAGATTCCAACCTGAAGGAATGAGTGGAGAGGTTTTCTTCAGCCTGTGTCTTAGCAGCTTCCAGCTCTTCCAGCGTCTTCTTGGCAGTGGCAAGTTTTTTATCGTTGATTTTAATCAAGGCTTCTGCCTTGGCTAGGGTGGCCCGAGTAGTGATAATAACCTACTCCGCGCTCTGCATGACGATTTCAGATTCCCTTGAATCGCCAATCAGCCTTTGGTGGTCAGCCTGAATGGAAGTCAATTGAAAAATCACCCCTTACCTTCATGAATTGATTAATGAAGGTAGTGCTGAGCCGAGGGGTTTCCCCTACTGGGTATTCAGACTTGAGTAATCCAGGAAATAAACCAAAAATTTCCTTCCCGTGTCCGCTAGAGTGTACAGTTTTGGTGCCTAGTATGCCGAGGGAGACACCGGGGACAGATCGGGTAAGCTCCCATTCCATTGCTCGGTAGACAGACATGTGCTGGAGATAGGATAAGGGATACATTCTCTCCATATTGGGAAGAAAGAATTTCCTATCCCCTATCTGGCGAAGCCACTTGTAATCGCCATCATGCAAGATACTACCATCCTCGTCAATGTTGTCCCCAAAGAAGAAGACGGGTTTCTTTAACGGAGTACGTGAATCCGTCTCAAATCTTCCGTCGGTCATAATTTCCCGGAAGGTCCTCATGTCGACCTTGGAGATCCTCTCCCTCCGCTCCTTCGACTTGTCAGTAGTCACAGGAGCAGTCTTCTGCAACACGAAGGTTAGATTGCGGTCAGCACCACCTACGTGCCCAAAGTGACACTTTTTGGAGAGAAGATTGGAGGAATATCTCACTGCAAAAGAAAATAACACTTGATCAGAAATCTAAAAGAAAATGATTAAGTGCTTACAACTCGAACGCAGAAATAAACCCAGACGCGGAGATCATCAAAATCTGCGTCCAGGTCCAATGATCGCAAGGCTAGTATAGAGCCCGCGTTTTAAAAATTCAAGACTTATGAAAAATTTCTAAGTATTGGACTCAGACGCAAGGTTCATGAGGACCAGCATCTGATTTCACAAGACGCAAGAGTCATAAGAAATCTGCGTCTGAATCTTTCACACTTAGAAATATTCTAAGTGTTGAATCCAAAACGCAAGGTTCGTTGGGGGCCTTGTGTTCAACAAGCAGATGCAGATTCGAGCAGATAAAAGAAGCAGAGGTCATCAAACCTGCGCCCTGTTGATTGACTCAAAAACTGCGCCTGACGATTAAACACGGGTTTGAACCCGCGTTGGCGGTTCACATTCAAAAGGAATTTCAGAGTTAAAAGAACTCTGTAAACCCCTTTTAATGGCGGAAATCAAGTCCGATGGCTTTTTATACCTGAAATAGGTGCTTCCTGCATGGAGGAACCGCCCATTTTGGTTTCAGGAACGATGGCCTTTGAAGACGAAGCAGTATGTTTAGCCTTTGGTTCCATTATGATTGAGGATTCGATGTTCGATGAAGGAAACGAGGAGAAGAAAGAAAGCTTCTTTCTCAAACCCTAACAGATGCAAACGAAGAAAAGGAGAGTCTAATGATGACCCTTGAAGGATTGTTGCCTTTTATAGGCACAGTGATTCGTAAAGATACGCGGCACTTGGCTCGATGTCTAATCACCGCCTGACGCGTGGACAGCGTATTCAATGCAGCGTGAAGTTCGCACGCCAAAAAGAAGATGTCCCCTCAATTCTACAGGACACGTGGAAACATACTCATGGCATGGATTCACATCCAACAGACGCGTCTTCATCTCTAAAGACGCGTCCCTTCTCAACACGGCCAGAGTTGCGTCCAGAAAGCCGCGTTTTCATTCCAAAGACGCGTCCCTCCGAAGATCGCATCTTTTCAACCCGGCCAAAGTCGCGTCTACCTCATGGAGTAACAGTCGCGTTTTCATCCCAAAAGATGCACCCCTATAAAAGGTGCGTCTTTAAAATAGTGGTACCCCTGTGTCCACAGAACTGGCGTTCAGTCCTTGCTTCTGCAATTTAGTTCAACAGTACACTGGCACAAGCAGACGACTGTCCACCCCTGGTTCAAAGTACACCAAAGACAAACTCAAAGCATCAGGGAGGTTTAGACTGTATATCTAGACACTCAACACGATCAATTTTGGCGGCTTCAAAGAGTTCCACAGTACACTCACGAAGGCCATACTCCAAACAAGATCAAACCCGGAGCATTGTCAGTCCAATCATAAGGGTGAATTCAGCTAGAGTTCAAAGTATTTCTAAATCCGTCCCAGCTAAGTGCGGAATATCGAAAACTTTGGAGGGGGTTCTGTAGGCTGTCTAAAGATCACTAAAAGACAAGTCACCAAAAAAAGAAGAGTTCCAAGCGCCAAGACGCGAGGATCTAAACCCGCGTCTCAGCAGCACCTCAGCCAGCATCGCAGCGCCAAGACGCGAGGATCTAACCCGTGTCTCAGCAGCGCCTCAGCCAGCATCGCAGCGCCAAGACGCGAGGATCTAAACCCGCGTCTCAGCAGCGTCGCAGCCAGCATCGCAGCGCCAAGACGCGAGGATCTAAACCCGCATCTCAGCAGCGTTTCAGCCAGCACTGCAGCACCAAGACACGAGGATCAAAATCTGCGTCTCAGCCGCACTACAGCACCAAGGCGCGAGGGTCGAAACTCGCGTCTCAGTTATAACTTCCCTCATTATGGGGTCAATCACCACCCACATAATGAGGAAGTTAACCCCATTGTGGAGTGTTTTTTAGGGGGCACGTTCACCCCTGAAACCTCTATAAATAGTCCCGTTGCTATGGAGAAAGGATCGGTCAATAGATCTTGACTTAAGAATTTCCATAGAGAAGGAAAGAGAATTCAACTCTTCAAGTAACTTGCTGCGTACAAGTTAATCTTTGCCTATAATCTCTTTGAGATTTCTGGTCGACAGAGCTGTGTTACTCCATCCGCCAATTGAAGAGAAGATCCCCAAAAGTTCCTGACATTCACCCGGTCAACGGAAAACAAGACTCACTTTCCATCGCCACCTGAAGAACCCAGCATTAAACAAAGAGGAGATTCAAGACTCAACATCTTCCCTCTCTTGTAATTGAAGTATAAGTTTGTTATAATCTTTCAATTGATTCAAGGAAACTTTACACGAATTTTTCTCCCACCAAACACACACTTTGGATTCTGAACTTATTACAGAACCTCTGAATGCTTGGCTGACGAATTGGGGTCCATTATCGTGGATAATTCGTCGGGGTACACCAAAACGATAGAGTACGTGATGCTTGATGAATTTGATCATATTTGATGTCTTTACTTCCTTCAGGGGAACGAGTTTCGCCCACTTAGAAGTAGTCAGTGAAGGCCAAAATAAAGTGATGTCCTTTGGATTTTTGAATCTCCCCTTTGTTTAAAGCTGGGTTCTTCGTATGGCGATGGAGAGAGAATCATGTTCTCCGTTGATCGGCTGAACCGCAAGCTTCTCTTAGATCGTTTTTAGGATGTAAGATAACTCCACTTGGACATGGCAAGTGTTGGAGTCTTTTTTTGAAGAAGAAATTTCTTTCTTTCTTTCTTTATCTCTCTTTTGAATGCCCAAAGTTTCTGAAATTTATCGCTATTTTTCTCCTTCTAAAAAAAGAAAAACCCCTAATTCAGTAACTTTTCATGCAATTTGTAGGGCTATTCTGTAGTAAAATTGTCCCCTAAAATTCCTCCATAATAAGGATTAACTCCCCATATTACATGGGTATTAATTAACCCAATACCTGGGCAATTACAACATAAACGTAACCTCATGAGTTCTGTTCTGTTATTGAAACGCGGAGCTTGCCGCTCTTATTTGAGTTGAGATGCAGAGTTGCCTGAGGCCCGCGTTTGGGTTGGAACGTGACTTTGACTACGCTCTATGTTTGGGTTGGAATGCGACTCTGTTGAGATACACATTTGAACCAGAATACGACTTTGGCTGAGTTTCGGGTTTGAGTTAGAACCCGAATCTAATGGAGATCGCGTTTAAGCTAGAACATAGGCTTGGTTGACCTTCGCGTTTTAAAGGAAACGCTAGAGAGACTCAAGTCTGTGTTTTAACATTGGACACGAGGTTCGCGTTTGAGTGAAATGCGACCTTCACGTTTGAGTGAGGTCCGCGTCTGAGTACTTATTTTCAGTGATTTTTAGACAGTCTACACTTATACCAATGATTTTAACCTTTGAATCATCCCCAAAGGTGACAGTGCCACCTTCATGATACCTTAATAGGGTTACAAAGTTGTTAATATCTCAAGTCATATGTATTGAGTAACTACTATCAAGGTACCATCGCTCCCTACGTCTTGGAACCTTGGTGTGTACCTATATAATTCAAAGTAGTAGTTGATTTTGATACCCAAACTTTTTTGAATATTATAATGTTAGTTTTTTGAATCCAAACATGACTTTGATGCATTCAATTTGTTATAACAAAACTTAGCCAAAGGACCTTTGCGGCCACAATAGGTGCATGTGTGCACCTTGGTATACAAAATGCAAGATGTATGTAGGCATGATGAGCATGTTCATGAGTGCATGATGAGCATGTGATTAAGTATGTGTGTGAGCATGATTGTGAGAGTGTGAAACATGATGAGTGTGTGGTTCCCTATGAGTTTGCCTTTTTGAAAACATGGATTCTATTTAGCTTTGTCAAATTCACATTTTTTCAAAATATTGCTCAAAGTGTTGATTTTATTTTTCAAAGTTGAAATCTCGTTTCATCAATAATAGAACATTTAGATTTGCAAGAGATTTTGTGTGCATCAGAATCCTTTTATGTCTTTTCAAGAGTGAAAGACAAAATTTCTTTTTCTTTAAAAATAACAACTAATTTATTTTGAAGAAGTTCATTTTTCTTTTTCTTTTTCAAATACTTCTTTTAAGAAAATCATAGTTGTTGGAAAGTTCTTCAAAAGCCTAACCCAATTATCCATGAATAATTCACAATTATCAAGACGAGATTCAGATGTTACCTTGGGTGTGTTCTTATTTGCCATGAAGCACATATTAGCCGTGTCCTCTTCTTCGGAGTCACTCTCCAAATCTAATGTTGCCTTCAAGGCCTTCTTTTTGTAGGGTTTCTTGGAGGTAGAGGGATTGCTCTTAGTATCCGGGCAATCGGCAATGACATGTCCAGGCTTTAGATAATTGTAGCAAACTATTTTCTTTTCCTCTTTCCCTTGCCATCTTGATCGTACGCATATTTTGCATTCTTTTCATTACACTCCTACATTTATCATGTAATAAATCTGCTAATTTTTTTATCTTAAATGCCTATTTTGCAGAAGATAATCATGGAGAGAAAGAGGATTAAACCAAATAAATATCAGTTAAAATCAGATTTAAGTGGACCTATTTGGTTAGCTGAGGATGATCCCAGATCCAGTCAGTTAAATCAGATTTTGGTGAATCAATTCGGTTAACTTAAAGATCTATTAGGATATCACCACATCCAAAACAAATCAAGGATTGGGGCAATTGTTCAGCTGAAGATCAGAGCAAATCAGAAAGATAACACCAAATGAAGACTGGTAAAATTCAAATTTTTATAAATTCATTTTGGTTAGCTAAAGATCAACTGAGGATAATGTCAAATACAGAGTCCAAACAGAGAATCCAAGAGGATAATCTAAGATAGATGAATGCCAGGATGCCACACTCCATGAATGTGGCCATGCTTCATGGATGTGGCCAATTGGCCACATGAAAGCCGCGGATCCGCGGCACTCTAGTAAGATTTGGGGGAGCATTTTCTCCCCCTATTTTCAGACGCTCTCTCCCATTCCATATTTGCTATGAATACCTGCAAATTTTAAGTGTACAAGGGATGATTAGGCAGAGATAGATTCTTAGGCCAGTTTTTATTCTAATTTAGTGTAGGTTTTTATTTTTCTTTTCATGAAATTTTCAGCTTTCATTTATGTAATTCAGAGGAGATCAGCATTTCGTAGGAGAATGAGAGTGAAGTTTGTACTGAGAGTGACACCGGTGTAAGTTGTTCTTCTCTTCTTTTATTGTTACCACATTGAATCTAAAGTGACATTTTTATGTTCTTCTTTGTTTTTGTATTCTTCTTCTTCTTTTACTTCTCTTCTTTTGGTACCAATTGCAATCCAAGCGAGTTTTATAGCATCGAATGAGCCTTGCTTTTGCGAGTGCCATCGATAGCTCATAACAATGGATTTTTGTCTCAGTCTGTATCATTTTATACTTGTATCGTCTTGATGATGTACTGTGAAAGAGACGGGAATTAACTCTCATTGGCTATGCGCTGATTGCCTCCACTTCAAGGTAACATCGTCGCCAAAAATTAGAGGTAAGTATTTGGTCAAAGGAGGTAAGTATTTCTTTTATGTTTTCTTTCTTTTCTTTAAATCTTTAGTTTGGATCACCTCTATCACCAAATTTCTGCTATTTTTCACTTTCTTTATACAAAATCACCATATCCTTCTATCTACCACTTTCACAATTTAACATAACTTATTTTCTTTTTCATTTCAAGAACTAAAAGAACTTTAATCATTTTCAATTAACTTAAAAGAGAACTTGTAAAAAGCTTCCATCGCTAGTCCCTTCTTGAGGATCACGACTCCCATAGCCACTATGCTATCATGGTAGCATTGAATACCTTGCACTACTATTATAAAGTTCAAAAAATTCTGTATTTTTTGTGTTCAGGCTAGAATTCAATCAAAATTTTAGCACCGTTACCTGAAAGGGACAGTAAGTAACTATTTTTTGTTTACTTTATTGATTAACTTTCTTCTCTATTCTTGGTGTACAGGTTTAACAACAAGAAATTTTTTTTATTGCATTGGACTTATAAGTGGCCCTGGACTCTGCTCAAAAAAGCAGAGCCCAGAAGCCCTCAGATTTGCTGCATTCCCGCAGCAATCTGAGTGAACTACTAACCTATTTTTTTGCAGGTTGGTTGAATTGCAAAGTAAAGTTTCTTAGTTATTTATTTTCTTATTTAACTTATTGTACATGCTTTCTAACCTCAATAGTAAATTGATGTTTATTAAATGCTAAAAACTGGTTTAGACTTTGCATTTAGGCATTTGTCTAATTTCGTTTACATTCTATATTACTGTTGAAGAGTGCTGGAGCAAAGGTACGTGTGCATAGCATGTAGTATAGGAACACTTTTGAATTGTTTACATTGCTTAAGTGTTGCTTTTCATCTACATATACATATTGCACTAAATTGAATTAAGGGCTTGATCTCTAAACAAGATAAGGTGGGAAAGTTATTACCCTCTCTTAGCCCACAAACAATCTCCTCACTTACTAACCCAAGCCAAACTAAAACTGAGTATACGTTGTCCTTAGGGACATCTTGGACTTGATAAGAGACTGACGTAAGAGGGAAATTGATTAGAATTTTACTTTTGCCAAATTGGTGTCAAAGGTTGGGGATTAAGGGGCAAAACCCTGAAGGCTGGTGGTTTGGCTTAATTAGCCCGTTGTTTTTAAGTACAGATACCTCCCACCAATCTTGTCCCCACCTGGCCGATTAACTTGTGGTCAGATTCGGCAATATACCCCCGTAGATAGTCTAACCAGTTAGGAGTCATCTAGGTCTAAGGTCTATACTAACTTAGGCTAGATTTTTCCTTTTTAAGGAATAGGAGAATCATAATTAGGATTTCTTATACTTGGTCAAAGTAAGATTATTTGTTTGATTTCTAGGATTAGAAAGAAAATTTGAAAAAGTAATTTAGTCTTGATTTTTTTTACCTTGATAAATTATGCATGCTTTATACACTTATACACTTAGGGTTCAAAAATAAAGATGCTTATGCCTTATTAAAAATAGAAAAAATTAAAATTTATTTATATAATATATCAAAAATTCTCTGATTAAGCTGGATATTTTGCCTCATAAAGCATAAGTATTCACACCTAAAAGCGGTTCATATAATAAAATTCTTAGTTTTGTGGGCTTATTTACTCGAGTCCTTAAGTCCTCGGGGTATTTTCTCACCCTGTGCCCTAAGATCGTTTGGTTTGAGAGTCACCGATTAAAGGCTTGTTACATGGATAGATTAGAAAGCCTAATAGAACTAAGAAATAATATCACCAAAAATTAAAAAATAACAAAAAAAAGGCATAAGAGTTAGAGTTAAAGAACCCCGAGTCAAAATTTCACGGTTACGAAGGTGCACATAACTTAGAGTAAAATAATAGACTAAATGAGAAATACAATTTAACTCCTTACTTTGATTGATAACAAGTTTTTGAATAGAGACTAAGTTTAGAAATGAAAATTTTAATTTTCTTATAACTTATAGATTACTTGATCTCTTACAATAATACTTCAAATATTTTTCTCCTTCAAAATTCGTTTTAAAAATGCTAATACTTTGTTTCTCTTTCTTTATAAATTTTATGGGTGTTATCTACTAAAAACTCTCACGAGACAAAACTTGTCCACTAAGGGGAACCTAGAGGTTTAACGACTTGTTGCACATGCTCAGTGCAATCGCGTAACCTGCGAAAGTGGTCTAATAATCTTTGATTTTGTTTTATTGTTTTGCTCGAGGACGAGCAAAAGATAGGTGTGGGGGTGTGATCGTACACATGTTTTTCATTCTTTTCATTGCACTCCTACATTTATCATGTAATAAATCTGCTAATTTTTTTATCTTAAATGTCTATTTTGTAGAAGATAAAAATGGAGAGAAAGAGAATTAAACCAAATAAATACCAGTTAAAATCAGACTTAACTGGATCTATTTGGTTAGCTGAGGATGATCCCAGGTCCAGTTAGTTAAAATCGAATTTTGGTGAATCAATTCGGTTAACTTAAAGATCTATTAGGATATCACCACATGTAGAACAAATCAAGGATTGGGAAAAATGTTCAGCTGAAAATCAGAGCAAATCAGAAAGATAACTCCAAATGAAACTATTAAAATTCAGATTTCTATAAATCCATTTTAGTTAGCTAAAGATCAATCGAGGATAACATCAAATACAGAGTCCAAACAGAGAATCCAAGGGGATAATCCAAGATAGACGAATGCCAGGATGCCACGCTTCCTACATGTGGCCAATCTAGGTCGCGAATCCGAGCACTCTGGTAAGATTTGGGGAAGCGTTTGCTCCCCCTATCTTCAAACGTTCTCCCCCATTCCATATTTGTTATAAATACCAACAAATTCTCAGTGTTCAGGGAACGATTAGGCAGAGATAGATTCTTAGGCCAGTTTTTATTATAGTTTAGTGTAGGTTTCTATTTTTCTTTTCATGTAATTTTCAGTTTTCATTTATGTAATTCAGAGGAGATCAGAATTTCATAGGAGAATGAGAGTGAAGTTTGTATAGAAAGTGACACCGTGTAAGTTGTTCTTCTCTTCTTTTATTGTTACCATATTAAATCTAAAGTTAAATTTTATGTTCTTCTTTGTTTTTGTGTTGTTCTTCTTCTTTTTTACTTCTTTTCTTTTTGTACCAATTGCAATCCAAGTGAATCTTATAGTAGTGAAAGAGCCTTGCTTTGCGAGTACCACCGATAGCTCGTGACGATGGATTTTAGTCTCAGTATGTATCATTACATACTTGTATCGTCTTGATTATGTAATATGGAAGAGACGAGAATTAACTCTTATGAGTTATGCACTGATTGCTTCCACTCCAAGGTAACATCCTCGCCAAAGATTCAAGGTAAGTATTTGACCAAGGAGGTAAGTATTTCTTTTAAGTTTTATTTTTTTTCTTTTAATCTTTAGTTTAGATCATTTCTATCACCAAATCTCTGCTATTTTTCACTTCCTATGTACAAAATCACCATCTCATTTTATCTACCACTTTCACAATTTAACATAACTTATTTTTTTTTCTTTTCAAGAACTAAATGAAGAACTTTAACTATTTTCAAGTAACTTAAAAGAGAACTTTCAAAAAGCTTCCATCGCTAGTCCCTCCTTGAGGATCACGACCCGCATAGCCACTATGCTATCATGGTAGCATTAAGTACCTTGCACTACTATTATAAAGTTCTGAAATTCTGTATTTTTTTTGTGCAGGTTAGTATTCAATCACATCTTTTTTGGTTGTTGAATTTGGCTTTGTTATACATTCTCCTAATATTGTTCACAAAAATGGATAAATCTTCATCATCGTCTTGGTCATCATCTTCATCATCGGAGACGATAGGTGTGGATTTGAAAGCAAGAGTCTTTTTCTTTTGGGGTGCTTTCTTCTCTCTAGGCTTTCTTTTCATCTCATGAGTTTTTAGATTCCCAATGAGACCAATGAGCTCCATCTCCTCTTTGTCATTAAGCTCCTTCACAGTTGTAGACTTGGCCTCCCAAGATGGTGGAAGTGCACGAGTTACCTTTCTCATCTTTTGGTCATTATCAATCTCATCACCTAAAAAAACAAGACCATTTATAATTTTATTGAACTTGGTAATCATGTCATCAACAGATTCATCTTCAATCATGAAAAAATTATCATATTGGGAACATAAAAGATCAATCTTAACTCTCTTAACTTGTGAAGTCCCCTTGTATGTGACAACCAAGTGTGACCAAATCTTGAATGCGGATTTGCAATGAGTTACCCTAGACAAATCATCATCATTCAAGGCTTGAAGTAATGCATAGTGAGCTTTGCATTGCATCAAATTCCTTGTTGGCAATTTTGGACCAAGTGTCCTCATCACCATCAGGTAAACTAAATAGTTTGGTCACCGCCTTTGCAACCCGTCTTCCTAGAAATTGCAAGAAAACGGTCATCTTAACTTTTCATATGGGAAAGTTAAGGCCATCAAACTTGGGTGGAGTCTTAATAGTTTTGGCCATGTGGACTAGTGTTAAATCAAGCAAATGGTAAATTAGAGTGAGTGACTAGCAAATGATCACTCTATGGTGGTTAAACCAAAAAAACTAGAGTCCAAAAACTCTGATACAAATTAAAAGTACATCTAGAGGGGATGAATAGGAGTAGTGCTAATCTAATAGGTAATAATGCGAAAATGTAACAATTATAAAATTAATGATGCAAACAGTCAACTCAAATTAAGAAGTGAAGCCAGATTCCCTATGAAGAGCTTTAGAACTTCTCCTTTATATCCTCTAGACAATGAATTGAGGTGCTCAATTGCCTTCTTAATTGAAAGAGTGAAAATCGACAAGTAAAATGATGCTAGTAATGAATAACAAGCGAAAATGAATGTAAAACACAAGTGTAAGCAATAGCAAGTAGAGTAGAGCAAGAGAGAAAGCAATCGCAAACACAAGAGATTTGTTTTATGGTTCAAGCATAAAGCTCTACGTCCCCGCCTTCACGACGTGAAGGACTTTACTATCCACTTAAGATCTTTCTACAAAGAAACCTCCACAAAGGGACTACAATGTTCTATATAAGATCGGAGTATACAACGCTAACTCTCATTCCTTTACAAAAATGGTAGCACAAAGCCAATGAGATTTACAAGCTCTTTGTGACCACAATGATCATAAAACACACTCTTTTACAACTTCCTGTAGTATATAATGAGAAGTGAAGCTCAAGAAGTTTGTGAGAGAGAAAATTTAGTTGAAATGAATGAATTTAAGAGTTAAAAACTTGCAAAAATTGGTTTGAAAATGAGAGCACTTTGTATGCGTCGGGAAAAGAAGGATTCGATTGTAAAATTCTTTTGATTGGATAGAAGATTACAACAAATCGGTCTTCCGATTACAAGGGAGGGAGGATGTTGAGTCTTGAATCCTCCCTTTGTTTAAGGCTGGGTTCTTCGTGTGGCGATGGAGAGTGAATCTTGTTCTCCGTTGACCGGGTGACCGTCTAGACCTTCGGGGATCTTCTCTTCGGCTGGTAGAAGGAGTAGCACAGCTCTGTCTAACAAAACTCTCAAAGAGAAGGTAGGCAAAGAGCTACTTGTACGCAGCAAGCTTGCTGAAGAGTTGAGCTCTCTCTTGCTTCTCTCTCTCTGTCTGCCTGGGTGCAGTCTGTTGTCTATCTCTGATCTCTTGTCTTCTCCTCTCCTCATAGCGGCGGGGCTATTTATAGAGGCTTCAGGGGTGAACGTGCCCCCTAAAAGTGCTCCACAATGAGGGGCTAACTTCCCCGCTATGTGGGCGGTGACTGGCCCCATAACCAGGGTGGTTATAACCGAGACGTGGGCCTTGGACCCTCGCGCCCTGAGGTTGAGACGCGGTGTCGAGCCCACGCGCCTTGATGTTGAGACGCGGGTGTCGAGCCCACGCGCCTTGAGGTTGAGACGCGGGTATCGAGCCCACGCGCCTTGAGACGCGGGTGTCGAGCCCACGCGCCTTGAGTTTGAGACGCGGGTGTCGAGCCTACGCGCCTTGAGGTTGAGACGCGGGTGTCGAGCCCACGCGCCTTGAGGTTGAGACACGGATGGCCATCATTAGTCCTGCATCTAGAACCTGAAACTCTACCTTTTTTAATGGCTTGTCTTTAATGATTTTTAGACAGCCTACAGAACCCCCTCCAAAGTTTTCGATATTCCGCGGTTAGCTGGGACGGATTTCGAAATACTTTGGACGCTAGCTGAGCTTACCCT
Source organism: Agave tequilana (assembly GCA_038442645.1). NCBI lineage: Eukaryota > Viridiplantae > Streptophyta > Magnoliopsida > Asparagales > Asparagaceae > Agave > Agave tequilana. The sequence goes on from JAVJIF010018934.1 coordinate 63,119, forward strand.
TATGACTGGACTATTAATGCTCCGGGTTTGATCTTATCTGAAGTATGGTCTTCGTGAGTGTACTGTAAAACTCTTTGAAGCCATCAGAATTGATCGAGTTGAGTGTTTAGATACACAGCCTAAACCTTCCCGATTGCTTTAAGTCTGTCGTGGGTGCACTTTAAGCCAGGAGTGGACAGTCGTCTGCTTGTGTCAGTGTACTGTTGAACTGATTTGCAGAAGTAAGGACTGAACGCCAGTTCTTTTTGAAGAGCAGAGATAGTACTGCTTTAAAGACGCGACTTTCATGGGGTGCGTCTTTTGGAAATGAAAACGCGACTGATATTCCATTGGGCATACGCGATGTTAGGCCGGATTTGAAGGACGCAAACTTCAGAGAGACGCATCCTTTTGAGTAAGGACGTGACTTTCTGGACGTGACTATGGTTGTGCTGATGGGGCACGTCCATCGAAGAGGTGCGCCTGTTGGGTGCGAATCTGTGCCATATCATGAGTGCACCGCCACTTGTTCTGGGGAACCGACGGGACATCTCTTTTTGGCGCGCAGACTTCCCGGTATATTAAATGAGCTGTCCACGCGTCAAGCGATGACTCGATGCCGAACCAATCGAGCCACGCGCTGCGTATCTTTGCAAATCTTCGTGCCTATAAATGGCAACAGTTAGAGAGATATCTCTTTCGTCTCGAGCGCATCTATTAGGGTTTTTTGAAAAGAAAAAAAAGAGTCTTCTCTGTCTCTTTTCATTTCTTCATCGTCCATCATCGGATTCTTGATCAACGATGGCACCCAAGGTCAAGCCAACAACATCATCTTCAAAAGCGGCCGTCGTCGAGGCCCAAAGGGGCGGTTCCTCCGCGCAGGAAGCCCCAATCTCAGGTATAATGCCATTAGGCTTAAACTTCGCCATTAATGGAAGTTCATGGATTCCTAAAAATCCCTCTTTTACCGGGGAACCATCAGCACAGAATAGAAACCATGGCTGTTTCTCAGACGTGGTCTTTGAGTTGATAAACAAGGCGCGGGTTTGATGACCCCACCGCTTTTATCCACTTGGGGATGCACTTGTTTATTGGATTTAGGGCGCCAGTAAGCCCTGTGCTTCGGATTCTTGACTTAGAATATTTCTAATTGTGAAGAGTTCGGACGCGGACTTGATCCTTGCGTTCTGTGATATCAGGTGCTGGTTTTTTATGAATCTCGCACCTGAGTCCAAGTACTTAGAAATTTTTCATAAGTCTTGGATTTCAAAACGCAGGCTTCCTGTTGGCCTTACGGTCGCGGATTTTCAGGTCTGGACGCGGATTTTCAGGTTTGGACGCGGATTTTGATAATTTTCTGCGTCTAGTATCTTTTCTGCGTCTGGACTATAGACACTTAACTTTTTTTTTAACAGATTTCTTATTAAATGTCATCTTCTTCTGCAGTGCAACACACTTCTGCCCCACTCTCCAAGAGGCGCCACTTCGGGCACGTAGGTGGTGCTGACCGTGATTTGACCTTTGGCTGCAAAGGACTGTTCCTGTGACTGTTGATGGGTCGCAAGAGCGCAGGAGGAGGCTCTCAAATGTTGACATGGCAACCTTTCGGGAGCTTATGACTGACGCAACATTCACAACGGATGCTTGCGTTCCGCTGGAGAAGCCTGCCTTCTTCTTTGGAGACCGTATTAGCAAGGGCGGCTATTCCTTGTATGACGGAGATTATAAATGGCTCCGTCAGATAGGGTTTAGAAGATTCTTTCTCCCAAACATGGAGAGGATGTACCCACTATCTTATCTCCAGCACATGTCTGTCCCTCGGAAAATGAAATGGGAACTCTCCCGATATGTCCCTGAGGTTACTCTTGGCGACCTAGGCTCCAAAAAGGTATATCGCCATGATAGTCATGATAGGGAGGTTCTCGGCCTGTTTCCAGGACTGCTCAGGACTTATCACCCAGTTGGAGAGACACCAAAGCTTGGCACCACCTTCCTTAACGCGTTCATGAAAGTGGAGGGTGATTTTCCGGTCGAGTTCCGTTTGCCCGGGTGGATCCACTCCACTGAGAGGTATTGGTGGGGCAGGATGGTGAGCTTCGTCCTTGCCGACCTTAGAGGCTTGTTGGAGCAGACGGAATTGTACCAAGCAGTCAGGGCCGTACAGTATGGTATCCCACCGAGCTCTCAAAACTTCTTTGGGATCCTGGAGCGTTACAATCTTCTGACGGGGACATTCTTCACTCCGGTCGGGGAGATGGGTCTCGCCCTACACGAGTTGTACGAGGTCTCGGGCTGGCAATGGGGGATTCTCCCTATGAAGAATACGTCCCAACCTCTGAGGAGCTTCACCTTATGAAGAAAGGGTCTCCTCGAGTATACAAGACTTACTGGGAGGTGTTATGTCACTTCCACATCTGCGGCCAGATAACCTCTTGGAGGGCGGGGGGAGTCAAGCAGCTATCTTGGGCAAGCTACCTGTTCAATGGCGTCAACCAGAAAGACCGTCCGGTGACCCGACTGGCTCCCAGCTCCGACGAGGAGATTGCCGACAGGATTAAGGCTTCTATAGACTCCTACACCACGGAGTCGAACGAGGATGTTTTCGAACCTGACACGGTTTTCGAAAGCTTCCATCATCGAGCCCGGATCCCTATCTCCGATCATGCACTGTTGGCGGGCTTCTTAATGCTGTGGTTGAAGCGGTGTGTGGTGCCAACGCTGCCACATGAAGTTATTGTTGCCGACGTAGTGTACCCGGCGGTGCTCCTGGCTTATGGTAGGCCCATAGCCCTTCTTCCGGCCATGGCGGCGAGTATTCAAAGCGGGTTGCGGATGTTAACCCAAAATATGTGTGAGGCAGGGAAGGCCGTTGACTCCCATGGCAAGGTGATTGTTGACTCGGAGGGGAGGCCGACGATAAAGCGCCCCAACCCTCGGGTTGAGCTTCCCTACACGTACCTAATGGCTTGGTACGTTATGCACTGTTCCTCGCTGATGACGCCGGTGTCTTGGTGTGAGGGGTTTATTCCTTTCGTGCAGCGGTTGGAGGTTCAACCTGGTGTAATACTTACATGTATTACATTCGAAAGTGCGTCATCTCGGCTTCGAACTTCCAGCTTAATCGCTGCTTCCATGCGATTCCTGGTGTATCTTTCGGGGAATAATTTACTGACTCCGCAGGCCAAGATGACTTCACGAGGCTGTCAACGGGAGTTTTCTGGTGGTTGGTCAACATTCGGCCCGGTTATGTGCTTTTCCGGCAAGGGAATTCATGCACGATCGAGCCGTATATGCCGAATCGCTTCGCCCGACAGTTCGACTATGATCAACTATATGTCGGCAACCCCAATGCTCGGCTCGCCTTCAGTGGGAATCTGTTCGAAGGTGCTCGGGCTTGGTATTATAGCGTGGCCGGAGGGACGGAAGCAACTTTTCGGCTGCCTATCAAAGGGCCGAAGGGCCGTGCCAGCTTCAGCTTCTGTACTTGGTACTTCCAGGCCAACCAAACACCAGATTTTGCTTCAGAGTATTCATGCATTGAGAGCATCAATGCAGGTTACGAAGCAAGGTCGGGGTCCACTAAACGCTCTCGAGGCATCGAGCAGTATCTGAAGGCTCTGAAGGAGGTCAGAAGGGGTCGAGGGAGGAGCCGCGAGCAGCAAAGGCTCGACAGGCGGTGGGTAAGCATCCTCAAGGCTCTACCTCCACTGCTAACCCTGCCCCAAAGAAGGTCCGGAGAGACTTGACGGCTGTAGTTTCTCCATCCGAGGACATCCCTCCTGGTGTTGAGGAACCGAGGGAAGAAGAGGCGGATGAGGATGATGCCCCCTTAGTCCATGCCCGCAGGTTGCGCAGCAGGGGTCCCAGGATTATGGAGGAAGCGGAGCCTGCTGACAAACCCACCGCCGCTGACGAGGCCGAGCAGTTCGAAGTCGACATAATGAGCGGAGGTGATGTTGAGAGGCCAGGGGTCTCAGCTCAGCTCGGGGCTTCCTCAGCTCACGAGAGGAGGGATGAGGCACAGCAGCCGGAGGACGACATAATGGATGACGTTGAGATTCCAGGAGTCTCAACTCAGCCTGGGTCTTCCTCAGCTCACGAGAGGAGAGATGAGGCACAGCGGCCGGAGGTCGACATAATGGGTGACGTTGAGATTCCAGGAGTCTCAACTCAGCCTGGGTCTTCCTCAGCTCACGAGAGGAGAGATGAGGCACAGCAGCCTGGGACTCCCAGTGTATTCATCTCCAGTGCTCGGACAGTTGACCCCAGCCCTACCACTGGGGTTTTTGGAGGCAAGGCTCTGGTTGCCGAGGTCCCTCGCGTTGAACTGTCATCTTCATCATCCGAAGAGGAAATCGATTTTGAGGATGAGGTCGACTTTGGCGATGAACCCGCTCCTCCTGATCCGAGTAAATTCTCACACATCTCGGAGGAGGAAATATATGGGTGTGAGCCGTTGACGACATCACCACTAGCGGCAAGTATTCCTGCTGAAGCTGCTGAAGGTATACTACTTGCCAAACTCATCCTTTAACTAAGAGAAGGATTTTTGACGTTTTCTTTTTTTTATTTGGCCTCGTGTTGCAGGGCTAGTCATGGTTAGCGAGGCCGCTGCTTCCTCCCAGATCGAGGAGATGATACAAGAACTGGCTCAGCAGGAGAGAGCTGAGTCTCCTCGTACTGGGGTGCCTCAGGAGAGGGCAATCGTCGAAGTCGGGGAGACCTCCACCCTACAGGATTCACCCAAGGACTCGCCACCTTTGGACCCCCAGTCAAGTAAGGAAATGTTGGTATAGATGTCTTCCTTTTGCTGTCATGGCTAATATTCTCGTAATTTGCAGAGGGCATTGAGGAAGTTCAGGCAAGTGCAGAGAGCATTGAGGAAGCTCAGGTAGGAGGAGATTTGGCGGTCAGTGCCTGCCCGGGAGACCACACAGCTCAAACCTCGGCTGAGGAGGTCGAGCTCACTACCCTGTCATCGGCTGTGGAGGTTTCTACGGAGGTGGCACCCCCAGAAGCGCCAGTGGCTACTCTTGCTCCTGCCGTACCCGTGGTCAGTCCGACTCCTGTACCAGAAGAATCGGCTTACATCCCTCACCCCGTGATAGAAAGGGGATCGAGGAGCACTTCAGGTGATGATACCATGGAGTTCCTGACACGCCAGACGGTGCAGCAGTTTTTTACCTCAATGCGATCATGCATCGATTTCATCCTGTCTGGGGGTAGCTCTTTTGAATTCACCCAGACGTATCTCGAAAACTTGGTCGAAAACATCAAGTTGGCCGGAGGCCCTTCACTAGCTCAGGCGTGTCTACTGCTGGTGGAGCGGCTGGGACAAAACCTGAGAGAGCTTCGATCCTTGGAGAATGCCAGCTCATTCCACGAGGCCCAGGAAACTCTGAATAGGCTCCTTGCTGCTCAAGAGCAGGAGCGAAGAGAGGTGGAGGAGCAGATAACCGATAACACCCGTCTTCTCGAAGGTTTCCAGGCTGATCATCAAAGGCTAGCGATCGAGTCCAAGGAATCTGAGATGATCATACAGGCTGCAAAGCAGGCTATCCTTGATTCTCGGGACGCCATAGCCAGGGCCGAGGCAGTGATTAATATTAACGAACATAAGCTTGCTACCTCTGAAAAGAGGCTAGCGGAGTTAGAGGCTGCCAAGGCGCAAGTTGAAGCAAACCTCTCTGTTCGTTCGTCCAAGCTGGAATCCCTCCGAGTACGAGCGCAGGGATTTTTACCTGAGGCGGATCTGCGGGCCCAAGCTCTCATGGAGGCTGAGAAGGCGCGTCAACATGAGATACATCGCCTTAGAGAGCAAATTCGTTCCTTGGCGAACTAGGACCTTTAGCCTTCTCTTCTTTCTTTTCTTTTTTGTAAGGAAAAGGACACTCTATTTACCAAGAGTGTTTGTATCTACTTTTATCATTTTTGAATAATAAAAGTTGTTGAAATTTTTGTTCCACCTTCATTGCCTTGCTGCGGATGGATTCAATCCTTTAATCACAGTCTTTAATTGTGCTCTCCGGCTGACTGTGAATACTGAACTTAGGAAAACTAAGTTCTTTTGACGAAACGCAACATAGAAAGAGATGCGGCTCTGAGGCACGCGATTCTGACTTGCTAGTGAAGACGCGGTTCAAGCAGACGAGAAGGACGCGACTTTGAGTGTGGTTCATTAGCCGCAATCCTTAACTCTATCCAGACGCAGAGTTCAGGATAATGAGGTCTTACGTCCCTTAACATTAGGGACGTGGAGCTGTAGACGTAGCTCCAAGATGCTTGTAAAGGTGATGGGCTTTTTTCTGCTGAAATTATAAGCCTTAAGACGCAGCTTTATGAGCTTTCCCACTGGGGCCCCCTAATAATGAGTCCCTTTTGTTGAGAGACGCGGATCGACTTTGAATCATCCAAGAGACGCGAAGGATCTTCTAACTTGGAACGAAGGAGGACGCCAATTTTTGAGAAAAGAGGGGACGCGGGTCTTTAGACGCAGCTCTCACACCTGCGTTTTGGCACGATTTCCCAGGCGTTATAAACAGCCTGTCATAAAGATTTTATGAAATCTTTGAACGTCAAGTCTCTGTTGACGATTGGGAACCTGCATCATCCGTTATTTCCTGAAGCGGTTTATCCACGCGTCAGCTCTTCATTGGGCTTAGGCGTTAATGCCTTTTAATGCCAATACGGCACTGGCGGTTGGAAACCAGCGTCTTCGACGCTTCCCGAAGCGACGCTCCACGCGTCAGCCTCCCATTGGGCTTTGACAGTCGTGCGGTCATTAAGGCCGACGGTTCCGATTGATGAACCATTAACTACGGTTATTATGGGCTGCCTATAAATAGGGGCTCTTCCACTCTCTTTAACAGTCCATACTTAGACTGTGTTCTTTTTGAGAGTGAGTGCTCTGAGAGATTCTGTCTTCTCCCTTTCTGAGAGACTCTATCTTCTCCCTTCAAGGACCCTATCAGGGGTTTGCCTCCATGGACGAAGATGACCCAGAGCTTCCATGCTTCTGTTTGGTCTCTTCAGTAGATTACCACTGTCAAGTGATTTCAATGATAGGAAGCGTCTCCATGAGCACCTTTTACGTCCGCGCCTCAATGCAGAGAGTTCAACTCTTAACAGAGGCCTCTACGGGTATGCCATGTCCACTTACAATGACATTTTAGATCCAACCAAGTTTGAATTTTAGTACATCTCTTAGAGAGATATCATCTGGACTTTCCTGCGAAGTCGTGGTTGGTGCATTCCTCTTCTGGAATTTGTGCCATCGACTTAAACTTTTTTAAACGCAAGTATTGAAGTCGTTGGTACCTGGCCACTGATTTGGAAGAATTTCAATTCGGGTCGAAGGTTTCAGGCCTGAACTTTTGCAACTCCTGTCCTCCAACAGAGAGATGGCAATTTTTTTTTTTTTTTGCGTCTGATTCTCTGCGCGCCTTGTATCTTAGACGCGGATGTGGAATTAGGTCGCGTTTGAATTCTATTGTCGCAGGAATCCGGCCCAGCGTGCGGGTCATTCCCGCATCTGCAGTCTTCAGCAATAACCGCATTTGTGACTTAGTTTTCTTCTGTCAAAGTATACTAAGCTCTGAATTGTCTAATTCCCTTATTTGCTTCTTGCAGGTAGGCTTGATCATCCTATTTCACGTTCGCTGGGCCCGTGGGAGAATATATCGGCCGGCGAACTTGTTCGATGTTCGTCCACAAGGGAAGAAATCATAGTCTCCGTCGTCCACAAGGGAAGAAATCACGATCCCTGACGGGGACTTAACCCTCGTCAAGATCTCATTGGACGCGATGCACCAGTCATGCTTGCGGGCTGGTCACGATCACAGTGGGTATGGTGGCGGTGGTTGCAGTGGATACAGTGGTGGGTAGCATCCCCTGTGAGGTTTTAAGGCCTCCTCTCTCACCCCAGAAGTGGCATCGAGATGACTCTATGTTCACTGGATGAGCTTCTGGTGGAAGAGATGTTCATCAGGAAGGATCAAAACCCGCCACTTTGGATGGAGATGTTCGACGGATCATAACCCGGCTTCGGATGGTCAGGTGGGATCAGAAGATTCTGCTGCCACCAGACCTCAAGAACCACCATTGTTCTCGGTCAACCAGAGGCTTCTTCGATGTTTACATCATGCATCGTGGTGCAACCAGCTTCTGATCGTTGCCACAATGTCCGATCCTGCTTTGGCGCCCTTCCAAGCATCCTGTACTCGGAATAACATGCAGCTGAGGAGCGAGTGCAACCTCTGAGAGAGAGAGAGAGAGACTTCTTTATACTCCTTAACTGTAACACTCAATCTTATTGTATAAGAGAGCGTTTTTGTATCACTTTCATGTGCCTGGATATAAGTAAAAGTGACACTTTTCTTTTTCTCCTTCTATTGTCTTGATTTTTTTTTTTGGTCAGACGCATAGAAGCAAAGGACTTTGACTTGTTAAAACTATGATGATAATTTCAAACAGTCAAACTTTTTAGAGAGAAATCCTATTTTGGAACTCTCCAATGCTGTCAGAGGTGTAATATTACTTGACAAGAGATAAGATAATTTTGTGGACCTGTCAACCTATAAAGGAGAATGACAAGTGGAACTTGTACCCCCAGGGAAGATGGGCCTTTATTAAGGTTTAGGATTCACTTGATTAAGCTCAGCTTGGAATTTGAAGGAAAACACTGTTAATGGTGTAGTATTAACCTAACAATGTGTTTAGGTAGACTTGTTATTCTATTAAAGAGAATAGCAAGTGAATCTAGATCCGCGGGGAATCTAAGAAGGTTTTTACCGTTAGAGGTGTGATATTAACTTAACGGGTTGAATGTAGTCCTGTCAGAAATATGATGTTAACCTGACAAGGATGTGAGTCAGAGGTGTGATATTAACCTGACTCGAAAATACTTCAGTTTCATTTGGGAAAATAGAAGTGTCACTGACATAGGTGTGATGTTTAACTTGACAGTGAGGGTAATGCTAGAGGTGTAATGTTGAACCTGGCATTGGTCATCTCGACTCCGATACGGAAGTTCGAGGGAAATTCATTGTCATAGGTGTATTGTTGAACTTAACAATGAATTGGATGCTAGAGGTGTGATGTTGAACTTAGCATCATCCATTTCGGCTTCGACATGGAAGTCTGGAGGAAAGTGACTGTCAGAGGTGTGGTATTAAACTTGGCAGAAACTTAATGTACTGTTTAGAAGAATAATGTTAGCTTAACAGTAATTTGTCAGAGGTGTGGTATTAACTTGACAGAAATTGATTTGCGATATGAGCAATTTGAGGACCTGTCATTCTATTGATAAGAATGGACAGGTGGAGTTTGAAGTGCCAGAGGTATAGCGTTAACTTGGCAACAACTGTATCTTGTAGGCCTACCATTCTGTGGATGAGAATTGGTAAGGGATTTTGGAGGGGAGAGTGGAGTTGAGTCCACTTAGGATTTTTAGCAAACCCTCAGCTATCAACGGATTTGATATGCCTTTACCAACTACCGTTTGAGTTGGGCTAGCCATGCTATTCCTCTTAGCATGATAAGTTGTCGAAGACTTATGTTGGGCTTAGAGGCCAACATTTTCCTCTATCCTTAGCTGTCGGAGGCGTCGGATCAAATGAGAACATGTCCCTTAAGATTTTTAGCAAATCCTCAGCTGTCAACGGGTTTGATATGCCTTTATCAACTACCGTTTGAGTTGGGCTAGCCATGCTATGAAAAAACACCTAGAGGGGGGGTGAATAGGTGTGAATGCTAATCTAGTGATCTTTTTAAACTTTAATTAAAAGAGTGATGCAACGATCTCTCAAAACACGACTAAGAGCCGAATACCCCTTGCGAGGTTCTGAACTCCTTCCTCCCAATTCCCCTTAAATGGGTTAGAGGTGCGTAATGCAACCGTGTTGTATTGAGGTGTGATCGATCAATGCCAAGTATGATGATGAAGATGAAATGCTCACAATGTAAAACAACAAGTATAGCAAGTAAGGTAAACAACACAAGATTCCACAAGTAGAGGGTTAGTTCTCAAGCAATTAATTCAAGGCAATATAAAGCAATAGAAATTAAAAGCAAGAAGAACGCAAAAGGCAATCGCAAACAAGATAATTTGTTTCGAGGTTCGAGCACACTTGCTCTAGTCCCCGCCTTCACCTCCGTGAAGGGTTTCCACTATCCACCGAGGATGCCTTTACAATTGGGTCTACCGAAGACCTGTTGGCCCAAAGGCCTTTCACCCTAGTTTTGATGATGATCAACTCATGAAGTTATAGTTACTAATGATCTTGTGTTTAATTAGTGACAGATTCATGATCAAGATCTTAGTAGGTGCATAGCTCAACAAAGGATAAAAGAACAAGATTTGGAGCTTGCATGTGGTGATCCAAGGAGTTTTGGATCAAGCTTGGACCAAGTCAAGAAGATGAGAAGCCTTCAAGGGAAGACTTCAAGAAGATGAAGACTTGTGTCTAGGTATAGAATTTGTATTTTTGTTTTAGTAAAAATGTAAAGGATAGATAGTTGGTGGATTGCTCAAGTTATATCACACACACACACTCTTGATTAGAACTCTTGATTTAAAGTGCTTTCATAAAAGAATTTTTATTTTAGAAAAAGAGTTTTCTTTAAGACAAAATATTTGTTGGTTTTTGGTATTTCTATCATGTATATTCTTTAACCAAAACCAAGTTGTATACTAGATTTCAAAAACATAGATATTTCATATTGATTGTGGTGTGGATCATATCCATACACACTATGCTTTTAAATGGACTCAAATATCTTGTTTTTGTATTTGATAAAGGTTTGGAAAAACATTTCATGAAAAATTAGGTTTTTATCAAAAGAATTTTTACCAAGTATTTTACCTTGATAGTAGTATGACACATGCTCATACTCTATGATTTTTCAAGACCAAAACATTTATCCAAGACCCAAAACCTAAATCCAAATTGTCCAGGTCCTGGAAGTTCTGATTTTTCAGAATTTCTCAGTGACCGGTCGACCGGCAGTCGACCGGCACTCGACCGACATGCACAATTTTTTTGTGCATGTGCGTATCAGTCGACCGGAGTCGACCGATACTCGACCGACCCAAACCTGTTGCTCTCTGGAAAATGCCAGTCGACCGGATCGGTCGACCGACAGTTCTTTCCAGAAGAGCGGTCGACTCACCAGTCGACCGGTGGCTGCAACGGTCAGAAAAATGACCGTTGGCCGGTCGACCGGCGGTCGACCGCCAGCTCTGACAGAACCCCAACGGCTCTATTTTCTGGCAGCCTATAACTTGGGATTTTGTCATCTGTTTTGAGGTTAACATTTAGGAGACTTCTTGAGCTGTTTTTCAGACACTTTTAGAGGAGTTTCTCTACAAGATTTTAGTGCAAATACTTCCAATCAAAAGGAAGAGTTTTTATCAAGAGAGTGTTTAAGTGATTTCTTGTGTTTTCCAACAAAGCTTTCTTTCCTTCATTTTCTCACCACACACTTGAGCTTTCCATTGCTAGATATTCTTATAGGTGTGTTGTAGTGAGAGTACTCTTTAGGTGATCAAGAGTTGTGATCATCAAAGAGATCTTATCTTGTAATTTTGAGGAAACGGGCAAGTGTGCTCGTGGTGGTTGAGTTCGGGTGCGAACTTGTGGTGCGAGGTGCGTCCTCGTCAAGCCGGTGGGCTTGTGGTGTGTACGGGACTTGGGAGTCCGAGGGTTTGTAGGTGTACGGCACCGAGGAGAGATCCGGTGGGATCTTGCATAGTGGAAATCCTTCGTGTGTCGAAGGCGGGGATGTAGAGCAAGTGTGCTCGAACCTCGAAACAAACCCTTTGTGTTTGCGATTGCTTACTCTTCCCTCTCTCTCTCTTTGTCTCTATTTTATATCTTGCATTTACTTTCATTGTGTTCATCTTATATATGCATGATATATACCCTTGTGCTTAATTGATATATAATTGCGTGGGGTTGTTGTTAACACTAGTATTCAACCAAGAGAGCCAACGCGGCACCTCAACCCATTCAAGGGGAATCTAGAGGAGCTTGTCCAGAGCCTCGCAAGGGGAATTCGGCAACACTCTTGAGTTATACATAAGTGTTTAATTAATAGAAATTTTAATTTGGTCAACTTAGTTTTAATTCCGCATTATTTGTCCACAAGTGACCATTAGATTAGCCATCACCTATTCACCCCCCCCTCTAGGTGATCTTACAATTGGTATCAGAGCTAGTGCTCTTGATATTGGGTCTAACAACCTAAGAGTTAAAGATCCTCCTTTAGGCTAATCACAATATTTTGTACACACACCATGGACTTCATGTCACCACCCACCTTTGACATTCTTAACATCCTAATTTGGAAGGTTAAGATGTCATTGTACCTCAAAGCCTTAGGATTTCATGTTTATCTTGCCATATCTAATAATGCATATTGCTTAAATGGTAAGAATTTTGAGGCTAATGCAAAAGCCCTTCATGCTATCAAGTCACCCTAAATGATGATTATTTATCTAGGGTATCTAACGTTGACTCGGCTTTTGTAGCTTGGAACATCATCACCTCCCTTGGCGAAAAGGATCTATATTATGCCGGGAGTGATTCGGACGTTGGAAGCAACACCTCCAACGCATGCTTTATGGTCCAAGGGGATGACCCCCTTGAGGTAACTTCCGAATCCGAGGATGAGGACATGTCATATGATGAGCTTACTTCATTTTGCCATATGATTATTGAAAAATATGACATGATAAAGAAAGAAAATAAAAATTTGAAAAAGGACATTGCTTGCATGCATATAGAACAAGACTCTTTTAGAGATAACATTGCATGCTTAGAAAAAGACAACAATATTTTGAAAAAGAAATTTGATTGCATGCATGTAGAAAATGATTCTCTTAGAAATAAACTTGCATGTTTAGAAAAAGAAAATGAGAATTTGAAAAATGAGAATGTTTCCCTTATGTCTAAATTGAATGATTTATGTGAAGGGAATATGTCTTTGAAGGATAAAATTGCTATGGTAGAAAAACAAAAAGAAAGTATTTTGCAAGAAAACAAATCTTTAAAAAGAAAATTTGTTGAAAAAGAAAAAGATGATGTTTCTCAAAAGAAAAAGAAAAATGATTCTTCATCTCATCATGCTTTTCATGCCACTACTAATGAGATTAAGAACTTGAAAAATAAGATAAATAATTTGAGCTCTAATATGAGCACATGTGCATTCAATCATTCTAAGTTGGAATCTTTGTTTCAAAAGAAACAAGTTCCACATGCTCAAGCACATCATCATACTCATCATGCTCATGCTTATGGTGCACATCACGATCACAATCACACTCATAAGCATCATGCTAAGGTGTACATTTGTACACATTGCGGCCGCAAAGGCCATCTAGCAAGATATTGTTTTGATAAGAAACCATATTTATATTTTGCTAAATATAATAGATTTTGGGTTCCTTAAACAATGCTAACCCCAAAGGACCCAAGAAAACATAGGTACCAAAACCCCCACCCTTTGATTTTGATGTAGGTGAGGGCTCTCACAAAACGTGAGAGGAGTGGTGCCTTGGTAGTGAATGCAATGGATATGATGGACACTCTTATAGATGCATTGCTATCAAGGAAATTTTGGTGGAAAAAACCACCATGCTTGGAGCTTTGAAGTTGGTAACAATTTCTTAACTCCTATTTTTATATACATGCTTTTACTTATTTCATACATTCATAGCATATTCATGATTTTGTTTGATTTGTGCTTCATGTGGTAGTTACATGCTTAGATGTAGAATATATCAAACTTGTATGTATACATATACAAATAGTGAATTACAATTGACTCTTAAATAATTTGAACTTCATGCTCACTTGTATCCACTTTATGCATATGTATAATCTAGTTTTGATAATTCTCACATATACATGTTTTGCCAATTTTTGTGATTTACTTCATGTATATGCATGCTTAATTCAAATCTAATAAATATACATGTATACCCGTGAGTCTCTTGCCTTCATGCAAACATTTAATAGACTCTTTTATTTTTGGGATATGTATGCATATTGTTAGATTTGTATAAACCATACATATACCATGAAAATTGTTGATTTTAGTGAAAAATGATTTTTGTGTGTTGTAAATAAAAATTTTAGTCATGATTTGATTTGGGCTTCTATGACTATTTTCATATGGATACTATTTACATAATCTTTGAACACTCTATCTTTAAGAAAATATATATGTTGAGCTTTATGGAATATGAGTGCTTGAACTTTTATGTATTTAGTATTATTCATGAAATACATATGATTTCATATTTATGAAGGATCTTTAACTAGTTTGTCAAAAATCCATTTAAACTAGTTATCTATTCTTCAATTGATGCACATGATCCTATTTTTATGGATAAATTCTTTTGTGATTTCAAAATTTTGATGCTTCATTGTATTGAATATTAGTTTAGATGTTAGTATTTGTCAACACTTGGATTTATACTTGTACACCTTATGGACCACAAATAAATCTATATATGATTGGGTTGAATGCTTATTTGTGCCTATTAGATGTACTAGTATAGCCTTATGTTGATGATCATTACATTCTTAAACTTGTATTCCCATTCGGATTTATGTTATGATCATGTGATTTCATTTCATGTATATGCTTGTCTTGCCAAAACATTAAGATATACATGGATACCTCTTGAGCCATTTGCCTTTAATGCAAATCTACTTATATGGACTCAATTGTATTTTAGGGATATGTATGTATACTTAATGTCTTGACAAAACATACATATATCTTGAAATATAGATTTTGTTTTTAATAAAATTTTGTGTTTTTAAATTGGTACAATAAAATTTTTGTGATGGATTTCAAGAATTCAAAATTTATGATTTGAAGGAATATTGAGTTTTATTGCTATTTTTCATGATGCCATGTTCCACATAACACTAGTTCACTCATTTTTGAAAATATGGACTTTATGGATTAGAGTGTTTTTTAGTGCCTTGTGTTTCATTGATCTTTCATGAAAAACTTTTTAACTTATTCCTTGATGGAAGGATCTCGTACTAGTTCTTAAAACAAGTTCATTTAACTAGTTCGAATTCTTCATATGGTAGATTATATGATGTATACACTTATGCTTACTTTTCAATTGGTATCATTGGTTATTTGCAATTGGTATCAATATGACCTCATGTTGTGTATATCCATATTTTGATTGTATGTATGAATGCCTTCAAATTATATCAATTTCTATTGGTATTATCTTGTCATACATATATGTTATCTATTTGTGCTTATTTTACAAGTGGTATTTCCTTTAAAGCATAAAGATTGTTGATGCTAAGCTTAATTAGATTTCAAATTGGTATTTCATAATAAGCTTATGCATTGTGTTTTGAAATTGGTATCAAAATTCAAAATTTGATTATTTTACAATTGATATCTCAAAATTTGTTGTTACTAAGAAAAAGTTAAAATTTTGTTTTGATAAAGAAAAATTCAAAATTTTTGATTTGTATTGTCTATATGCAAGGAGAGCTTAACATCTCTTCCATATGTAGATTCATGTTGAGTATATTATAAATTGAGGAGCTTGACAACTCTTCTTTATATGATATACGTGTGTAGGGGGAGCTTCACATCTCCTCTTATGCATGACATATTATACGTTATGTGAATTAGGGCTTGTCATCCCTCTTTCATGTAATGTATATATGTCGGGAAGCTAACTTAACGTCTTCCTCTTCATGAATTTATATCGCATATAAATTTTATTGATTGATTTGTCTATATCCCTCCTTGATTTCTTTGTTTTTGACAAAAAGGGGGAGAAAAATTTGGTTGATGTATTTTTCTTTGAACCCTTTGTTGATGATTGACAAAAAGGGGGAGAAGAATTTGTGATTTTATATGCATGATTTCATGATTTCCTTACTTAAGGGGGAGAAGTATTTGGTTCCTTACTTAAGGGGGAGTAAGATTTGTATTTATGCATATATGTTGTCTTGCAATTAGGAGCAAAAGATTTGATTTATGATTTGATTTATATGATTGCATCTCCTACATTGCATACATGTCATGTGCTTTTATTGACATATCTATTATTTATTTGGTATGCATGAGTTAAGGGGGAGCTTCTTTGAAGCTTTACTTTAATCCATGCATATATAACTCCATGAGTTTTGTCATCATCAAAAAGGGGAGATTGTTGGCCCAAAGGCCTTTCACCCTAGTTTTGATGATGATCAACTCATGAAGTTATAGTTACTAATGATCTTGTGTTTAATTAGTGACAGATTCATGATCAAGATCTTAGTAGGTGCATAGCTCAACAAAGGATAAAAGAACAAGATTTGGAGCTTGCATGTGGTGATCCAAGGAGTTTTTGGATCAAGCTTGGACCAAGTCAAGAAGATGAGAAGCCTTCAAGGGAAGACTTCAAGAAGATGAAGACTTGTGTCTAGGTATAGAATTGTATTTTTGTTTTAGTAAAAATGTAAAGGATAGATAGTTGGTGGATTGCTCAAGTTATATCACACACACACACACTCTTGATTAGAACTCTTGATTTAAAGTGCTTTCATAAAAGAATTTTTATTTTAGAAAAAGAGTTTTCTTTAAGACAAAATATTTGTTGGTTTTTGGTATTTCTATCATGTATATTCTTTAACCAAAACAAGTTGTATACTAGATTTCAAAAACATAGATATTTCATATTGATTGTGGTGTGGATCATATCCATACACACTATGCTTTTAAATGGACTCAAATATCTTGTTTTTGTATTTGATAAAGGTTTGGAAAAACATTTCATGAAAAATTAGGTTTTTATCAAAAGAATTTTTACCAAGTATTTTACCTTGATAGTAGTATGACACATGCTCATACTCTATGATTTTTCAAGACCAAAACATTTATCCAAGACCCAAAACCTAAATCCAAATTGTCCAGGTCCTGGAAGTTCTGATTTTTCAGAATTTCTCAGTGACCGGTCGACCGGCAGTCGACCGGCACTCGACCGACATGCACAATTTTTTTGTGCATGTGCGTATCAGTCGACCGGAGTCGACCGATACTCGACCGACCCAAACCTGTTGCTCTCTGGAAAATGCCAGTCGACCGGATCGGTCGACCGACAGTTCTTTCCAGAAGAGCGGTCGACTCACCAGTCGACCGGTGGCTGCAACGGTCAGAAAAATGACCGTTGGCCGGTCGACCGGCGGTCGACCGCCAGCTCTGACAGAACCCCAACGGCTCTATTTTCTGGCAGCCTATAAATTGGGATTTTGTCATCTGTTTTGAGGTTAACATTTAGGAGACTTCTTGAGCTGTTTTTCAGACACTTTTAGAGGAGTTTCTCTACAAGATTTTAGTGCAAATACTTCCAATCAAAGGAAGAGTTTTTATCAAGAGAGTGTTTAAGTGATTTCTTGTGTTTTCCAACAAAGCTTTCTTTCCTTCATTTTCTCACCACACACTTGAGCTTTCCATTGCCAGATATTCTTATAGGTGTGTTGTAGTGAGAGTACTCTTTAGGTGATCAAGAGTTGTGATCATCAAAGAGATCTTATCTTGTAATTTTGAGGAAACGGGCAAGTGTGCTCGTGGTGGTTGAGTTCGGGTGCGAACTTGTGGTGCGAGGTGCGTCTCGTCAAGCCGGTGGGCTTGTGGTGTGTACGGGACTTGGGAGTCCGAGGGTTTGTAGGTGTACGGCACCGAGGAGAGATCCGGTGGGATCTTGCATAGTGGAAATCCTTCGTGTGTCGAAGGCGGGGATGTAGAGCAAGTGTGCTCGAACCTCGAAACAAACCCTTTGTGTTTGCGATTGCTTACTCTTCCCTCTCTCTCTCTTTGTCTCTATTTTATATCTTGCATTTACTTTCATTGTGTTCATCTTATATATGCATGATATATACCCTTGTGCTTAATTGATATATAATTGCGTGGGGTTGTTGTTAACACTAGTATTCAACCAAGAGAGCCAACGCGGCACCTCAACCCATTCAAGGGGAATCTAGAGGAGCTTGTCCAGAGCCTCGCAAGGGGAATTCGGCAACACTCTTGAGTTATACATAAGTGTTTAATTAATAGAAATTTTAATTTGGTCAACTTAGTTTTAATTCCGCATTATTTGTCCACAAGTGACCATTAGATTAGCCATCACCTATTCACCCCCCTCTAGGTGATCTTACAAGACCGAGCACCGAGCTCCAACGAGTACAAAGGACCTCTACCGAAGAGGTTGCTCCACAAGAAGGAATTACAAGAACAAAGTGATCACAACTTGATCACTACACTTTTCTCAATTTCTTTTACAAACACTCTCACTTCAATTACAACTTCACTATAGAATGAGTATAGAATTTTTGGCTCTATGAAGTGTGGTGAGAAAACTTCAGTTGTAGAGTGATATAGAGAATCAACACAACTGAAAAACAATTTTGAAAGAGTAGGAATTGAAGGCTTAAAACAATTTTTCTTTTCTCTTTTGAAAACAACAAAACTTGAGGATTTTTCTTAGTAATGAGGAAGAGAGACTTCTCCTCTATTTATAGGGTTAGAAAATAGATTAAAAACAATTTCTTTTCACCTAATTCAACCTGCAAAAGCTCCCCAACCACTCTCTAAAAATCTGCTAAAACAGAAAAAGAAACAGTTTTTCAGAAAATCCCAAAGAGGAAAGAGCCGTTGCTGTGTTGCAGGCTTGGCGGTCGACCGGTCCGGTCGACCGCCAGCCTAGCTGGATATAGCCGTTGGCTCCCGGTCGACCGGTCCGGTCGACCGACCAAAAAGGAGGAAACACAGTTTCCTTCTTCCGGTCGACCGGTCCGGTCGACCGAAATTTCCCGAGAGCAGAAGGCTCTCTGTCGGTCGACCGGTTCGGTCGACCGACGGACATGCACAAACAGTGCATGTCCAGGCACAACGCCGGTCGACCGGGCCGGTCGACCGATGTTGCCTGAGGCTGAAAACTGGGCTGTTTTTGAAGATGGAATTTTTTTTGTAAAACATTTTGAAAATACCTATAGCTAAGTATTATGCAGAAAATAGTTTATATACATGTTTTAAACAAGTTTTTCAAGATATAAAGCTTTGGTACATGTATATATAAACTAAGGCATAAACTAAAGCTTTGGTACATGTTTTTAAACAAGTTTTTCAAAACATAGGAAATACATGAAACAAGTGTGTGTGCAAATCCTAGAGCCAAATTTCCTATATTCAAACTTTAACATTCTAAACTTACAAACTTGCTAAAAGACTTCAAGGCTATTCTTCAAGGTGGGCTATCTTCACTTGATCTTCAATATTTGCAACTTGAGCCCAAATTGAATTGTCTTGAGTCCAAAAACCTTGTATTTGAGTGAGAGTACTTCTAGTGTGATGATAAACCTGAAACACACTTAAACAACAATTGTTATTAGTACAAATAACTAATATGTTTTGTAATCATCAAAATACACTAAACAAGGGTGATTGTAACCTTGGGCCAACAATCTCCCCTTTTTGATGATGACAAAACATATAGTTATTAAACAAATAAAGAGAGGAAAAAGCTTGGAAAGCTCCCCCTCAAACAATGCTATGTATCTATCATGAATATGAAAAACTATGAAATCATACATAAAGCATTTGAAAAAGTCTTCACCATAAATTTTGTCAAGGAAAACCAAATAATGAACAAATTTATTATTTTCAAGAATCTAAATTCAAACTAGTATATTTTTCTCCCAACAATTTTAATCAACTTATATTCTTTTTCTCCAAACTTATATATTTTTCTCCCCCTTTTGTCATACATCAAAAAGGGTTAAAACATATCAAAACACAAACATGTCAAAACAAAAGTATTTTAAGAATCAATCATACATACATTCAACTCACCACAAATAAAGGAAAATCTTGCATAATCTAAAGGTTTAGTGAAAATATCAGCAAGTTGAAAATCGGTAGAAACATAGTCAATATCAATATCACCTTTTTCAAAGTGATCTCTAAGAAAATGATACCTAATATCAATGTGCTTGGTTTTACTATGTTGATTAGCATTTTTGGTCATGTGAATTGTACTAGTATTATCACAAAAAATCTTAACATGATCAAAATGTAAATCATAGTCAAGGAGAGTATGTTTCATCCAAAGAACTTGTGCACAACAAGCTCCGGCCGCAACATACTCCGCCTCGGCGGTTGATAGGGCTACCGAATTTTGCTTTTTGGAAGACCAAGATACAAGACAATTACCTAAGAATTGACATGTTCCACTTGTGCTCTTCCTATCTACCCTACAACCCGCATAGTCGGCATCCGAAAAACTCTTCATTTCAAATAATCCGGTTTTAGGATACCACAAACCCAATTCAATTGTGCCCTTAAGATACCTAATTATGCGTTTTACCGCTATTAAGTGTGATTCCTTAGGACATGATTGAAAACGTGCACATAAACAAACGGAAAACATGATATCCGGCCTACTAGCCGTCAAATAAAGCAAACTACCAATCATGCTTCTATAAAGTTTAATGTCTACACTTTTACCTTGTTCATCCTTATCAAGCTTGGTAGTTGTTGCCATGGGAGTTTTGCTTACTTTTGATCCTTCAAGCCCGAATCATTTGATTAGTTCCTTTGTGTACTTGGCTTGATTGATGAAGATCCCATCCTTCCTTTGCTTGATTTGGAGTCCAAGGAAATAGTTGAGTTCCCCCATCATAGACATTTCAAATTCATTCTTCATGCATGACTCAAAAGCTTTGCAAAGAGATTCATTAGTAGAACCAAAAGTAATATCATCTACATAAATTTGCACAATAAGAATATCTTTTCTACATATTTGTAAACAATGTTGTGTCGATTTTACCTTTCTTAAAACCATTGGAAATCAAAAATGAAGACAATCTTTCATACCAAGCCCTAGGGGCTTGTTTTAAACCATAAAGAGCTTTGTCTAATTTAAAAACAAAATCCGGATGTGTAGGATCAACAAACCCGGGGGGTTGTTCAACATACACTTCCTCTTCAATAAAACCATTTAAAAGGCACTTTTAACATCCATTTGAAATAATTTGAAATCTTTATATGAGGCAAATGCTAGTGTCATCCGTATGGCTTCAAGCCGTGCTACGGGTGCAAAGGTTTCTTCAAAATCGATCCCTTCGATTTGAGTGTAACCTTGGGCAACTAACCTAGCCTTGTTTCTAACTACATTACCCGATTCATCCAACTTGTTCTTAAAGATCCACTTAGTACCAATTGTTGGTCTATCGTGGGGCCTAGGAACAAGGTGCCATACTTGGTTGCGCTCAAATTGATTGAGCTCTTCTTGCATAGCTAGCAACCAATATGAATCGGCCTCGGCCTCGAGGACATTTTTGGGTTCAATGTGTGAAATAAATGCAAAGTGGCCACAAAAATCTTGAATTTTAGAACGAGTAGTTACCCCTTTTGATACTTCACCTATGACGAGGTCCTTGGATGATGAGGGTTGAATCTCCAATCCTTAGGTAGTGGTTGAGTAGGCTCCACCTCATTTGTTTGATGTTCATTTCCTTGGGCCTCTTCCACTTTGGCTTCACTTCCATCATCATCCTTTGGCTTGTCTCCCATGGTAGAAGCATCCTCCAAGGTGACTTTCTCCAAGCCTTCATGCAAGGCATCTATTTCTACAACATTCTTAACAAACTTGTTAGATTCCTCAAACTTAACATGAATAGACTCTTCAATAGTCAAAGATGATCTAATGAAAACTCTATAAGCCTTACTAGTGTTTGAGTAACCTACAAAAATAGCCTCATAAGATCTAGCATCAAACTTTCCTAAATTATCTTTTGTGTTTAAGACAAAGCATTTGCAACCAAAAACTTTAAAATAGGAAACATTAGGTTTTCTAGAAAAATACATTTCAAAAGAAGTCTTAGTAGTATTTTTACACAAGAAAACACGATTTGATATGTAGCATGATGTATTAACGGCCTCGGCCCACAAATAATGTGGTAGACCGTATTCACTTAGCATTGTCCTAGTCATCTCTTGTAATGTTCTATTTTTCCGTTCAACTACTCCATTTTGTTGTGGAGTTCTAGGACAAGAAAGTTCATGCTTTATTCCATGTTCATCACAAAAAGTGGTAAAGGGTTGGTTAATGAATTCACCTCCTCTATCACTTCTTATTCTCAAAATCAAAGAATCTTTTTCTTTTTCTACTCTTTTCTTAAAAGTTTGGAAATACGAAAATGCTTGGTTTTTATGTTCAAGAAAGAAAACTCATGTAAATCTTGAAAAATCATCAACCAAAACATAAGCAAATCTATTCCACTTAGACTTTTGGTTTGTGTTGGGCCAAATAGATCCATATGGATTAACTCCAAAGGACGTGATGTCATGATATCCTTAATTGACTTGAAAGAAGACTTAGTTTGTTTCCCAAATTGACATGAGTCACAAACTCGGTCCTTTTCAAAATTCAATGAAGGAATACCTTTCACCATTTCCTTTGAATTTAATCTAGAAATATGATCAAAAGAAATATGCCCTAATCTCCTATGCCACAACCAAGAGTCATCATCGAGGGCTTTTAAACAAGTAATATTACAAGACATATTTAACATATCAATCATATAAACATTGCTTTCACGAAAACCGGAAAATACACAAACATTGGAAGTTCTATCAATTACTTTACAAGCAACATTGTCAAAAACTACATCAAAACCTTTATCACAAAGTTGACTAACACTCAAGAGATTATGCTTGAGGCCATCAACTAAAACCACATTTTCAATTAAAGGAGAAGTGCCAAGTTTTACATTACCAATACTGATGATTTTACCCTTGGCGTCATCTCCGAAGGTGACGGTGCCACCTTCATGATATGTTGATAGGGTTGCAAAGTTGTTGATGTCCCAAGTCATGTGCCTTGAGCAACCGCTATCAAGATACCACAAACCTCTACGTCATTGGGCTTTGGAAAGTACCTACATCATTTAAATAATTGTTGACTTTGGTACCCAAACTTTCTTGGGTCCTTGAAAGTTAGTGTTACAAACCCAAACATTATGATGTGATGCACTTAGTCTATCATAACAAAAATTTGCTAAGTGTCCCTTCCGCCCACAATGTGAACATGAGTACACTTTTCTATACATGAATGCATGATGTGTATGTGTAGTAGTGTGAGCATGCTTTTGGGGTTTGCCATGTTGTTTAGGTTGTGTAGCATGAACAACATGAGCATGAGCATTTTTCTTTGGGGCTTGTTTCTTAGGAAACATAGCCTCAATCCTTTTCTTATCAAATTCACAATTTTTCAAAACAACACTTAATGAGTCTAATCTTTCCCTAAGCATGGAAACTTCATTTGAGTCAATTAGTGGGGCCTTACCCTTGCAAGAAGTCTTATATTTTTCAAAATCATTTTTAGTAGTGGTCAAGGTGGAAACTAAATTATCCTTT
Organism: Agave tequilana; assembly: GCA_038442645.1. NCBI lineage: Eukaryota > Viridiplantae > Streptophyta > Magnoliopsida > Asparagales > Asparagaceae > Agave > Agave tequilana. The sequence goes on from JAVJIF010018934.1 coordinate 86,546, forward strand.
TCTTTTGTAAGAGTAAAAACTTGATGACTTAAAGATTCATTTTCCTTTTTCATTTTTAAATACTTTTTCTTTAAGAAATCATAGTTTTGTGACAACTCAACAAAAGCTTCTTCTAACTCATCCATAGAAAGTTCATCATTATGAGAAGGGGAAGAGGTTACCTTGCTTGTGCCTTCATTAGCCATGAAGCACATGTTGGCGGTGTCTATCTCCTCTTCGGATTCGGTCTCCGAATCCCAAGTTGCCTTCATAGCCTTCTTCTTGTATGGCTTCTTTGATGTGGAGGGCTTTGCTTTGTCCGGACATTCCGCAACTATGTGTCCCGGTTTTTGGCAATTGAAGCACACAATCTTCCTTTCTTCTTTGCCTCCTTGCCATCTCCTTCTACCTTGAAACTTTGCCTTGTTGTACATCCTCCGAACATTTTTGACTAGAAGTGAGAGCTCTTCGTCATCTTCTTCTTCATCATCTTCGTCGGAGTGTGATGATTGACACTTGAAGGCAATAGTCTTCTTCTTGGTAGGAGCCATGTCCTCTCTTGCTTTCCTTTCCATCTCATGGGTTTTGAGGTTCCCAATGAGACCTATAAGCTCCATCTCTTCATTGTCGTTGAGTTCCTTCAAGGTTGTTGCTTTAACTTCCCATGAAGGAGGAAGAGCCCGGATGATCTTCCTTACTCTTTGATCATTGTTGATATCTTCACCTAAAGAAGAGAGTCTATTAGTAATCTTGGTAAACCTTGTAACCATATCATCTATGGTTTCATTGTCTTGCATGCTAAATGTTTCATATTGAGACCGAAGAAGGTCAATCTTAGCCTTCTTAACTTGTGAGGTCCCCTCATGAGTGACTATCAAGTGTGACCAAATCTCAAATGCGGATTTGCAATGTATAACCCTAGCTATGTCATCATCATTTAGGGCTTGTAGAAGTGCATAGTGAGCTTTGCAATTGGCATCGAATTCCTTAGTCTCTATTTCGGACTAAGTGGATTCGTCACCGGGGGGTACACTAAAGGACTTAGTCACGGCCTTTGCAACTCGGCTACCTAGAGATTGCAAAAACACGGTCATCTTAACCTTCCATATGGGAAAGTTAAGTCCATCAAACTTAGGAGGGGTCTTAATTCCATCGGCCATTTTTACTATATGAATATGAATGAAATGATTAGCAAATTAGGATCTTCTCTAAGGTTGTTAAACCAAATCCTAGAGTCCAAGCTCTGATACCAATTGAAAAACACCTAGAGGGGGGGTGAATAGGTGTGAATGCTAATCTAGTGATCTTTTTAAACTTTAATTAAAGAGTGATGCAACGATCTCTCAAAACACGACTAAGAGCCGAATACCCCTTGCGAGGTTCTGAACTCCTTCCTCCCAATTCCCCTTAAATGGGTTAGAGGTGCGTAATGTAACCGTGTTGTATTGAGGTGTGATCGATCAATGCCAAGTATGATGATGAAGATGAAATGCTCACAATGTAAAACACAAGTATAGCAAGTAAGGTAAACAACACAAGATTCCACAAGTAGAGGGTTAGTTCTCAAGCAATTAATTCAAGGCAATATAAAGCAATAGAAATTAAAAGCAAGAAGAACGCAAAAGGCAATCGCAAACAAGATGATTTGTTTCGAGGTTCGAGCACACTTGCTCTAGTCCCCGCCTTCACCTCCGTGAAGGGTTTCCACTATCCACCGAGGATGCCTTTACAATTGGGTCTACCGAAGACCGAGCACCGAGCTCCACCGAGTACAAAGGACCTCTACCGAAGAGGTTGCTCCACAAGAAGGAATTACAAGAACAAAGTGATCACAACTTGATCACTACACTTTTCTCAATTTCTTTTACAAACACTCTCACTTCAATTACAACTTCACTATAGAATGAGTATAGAATTTTTGGCTCTATGAAGTGTGGTGAGAAAACTTCAGTTGTAGAGTGATATAGAGAATCAAACACAACTGAAAAACAATCTTGAAAGAGTAGGAATTGAAGGCTTAAAACAATTTTTCTTTTCTCTTTTGAAAACAACAAAACTTGAGGATTTTTCTTAGTAATGAGGAAGAGAGACTTCTCCTCTATTTATAGGGTTAGAAAATAGATTAAAAACAATTTCTTTTCACCTAATTCAACCTGCAAAAGCTCCCCAACCACTCTCCAAAAATCTGCTAAAACAGAAAAAGAAACAGTTTTTCAAAAATCCCAAAGAGGAAAGAGCCGTTGCTGTGTTGCAGGCTTGGCGGTCGACCGGTCCGGTCGACCGCCAGCCTAGCTGGATATAGCCGTTGGCTCCCGGTCGACCGGTCCGGTCGACCGACCAAAAAGGAGGAAACACAGTTTCCTTCTTCCGGTCGACCGGTCCGGTCGACCGAAATTTCCCGAGAGCAGAAGGCTCTCTGTCGGTCGACCGGTTCGGTCGACCGACGGACATGCACAAACAGTGCATGTCCAGGCACAACGCCGGTCGACCGGGCCGGTCGACCGATGTTGCCTGAGGCTGAAAACTGGGCTGTTTTTGAAGATGGAATTTTTTTTGTAAAAACATTTTGAAAATACCTATAGCTAAGTATTATGCAGAAAATAGTTTATATACATGTTTTAAAAGTTTTTCAAGATATAAAGCTTTGGTACATGTATATATAAACTAAGGCATAAACTAAAGCTTTGGTACATATTTTTAAACAAGTTTTTCAAAACATAGGAAATACATGAAACAAGTGTGTGTGCAAATCCTAGAGCTAAATTTCCTATATTCAAACTTTAACATTCTAAACTTACAAACTTGCTAAAAGACTTCAAGGCTATTCTTCAAGGTGGGCTATCTTCACTTGATCTTCAATATTTGCAACTTGAGCCCAAATTGAATTGTCTTGAGTCCAAAAACCTTGTATTTGAGTGAGAGTACTTCTAGTGTGATGATAAACCTGAAACACACTTAAACAACAATTGTTATTAGTACAAATAACTAATATGTTTTGTAATCATCAAAATACACTAAACAAGGGTGATTGTAACCTTGGGCAAACATGCTATTCCCCTCAGCATGATGAGTTTGTCGAAGACTTATGTTGGGCTTAGAAGCCAACATTTTCCTCTATCCTTAGCCGTCGGAGGCGTCGGATGTTAATGAAGAAGCTCTTCTTGTTTTGATCAGAGGTGTACTTTTAACTTAATCGGAGGAGGAGTACTATTAAGGATAGTACTTCTTCAAGAATCTGCTATTGATCGGCATAATGAGTGTATCGCCATTTGAAGTTATGAGGCGATATGATCCATTTGAGTAGACTGACTCAACTACAATGGTCCTTCCCATTTGGGTTGAAATTTTCCTTTTGTCTTATGTGTCATCACCATAGGTCGTCTGACAGCTAAGACAAGATCGCCTTTCTTGAAAGTTCGCACTTTAACTTTCTTGTTGAAGGCTCTGGTGATTCGAGCCTGGTAGAGCTCGATTTGCTATTGGGCCTGCAGACGCCTATCGTCTAAGGCTTCCAATTCTTGGAGTCGCTGTTGATGCTTCTCCTCTGTTGTCATCTCTGTTGTCAAGGCAATGCATAGAGATGGAATTTGGATTTCAAGTGGAAGCACGGCTTCACACCCGTATACCAAAGAAAATGGCGTGACTTTAGTCAGGGTTCGCACACTTGTGCGATAAGCCCATAAGCATTCACCTAACTTGTCGTCCCAGTCACGTTGACTTTTCGAGACGAATTTCTTGAGGAGCTTGCCAATGGTCTTGTTGAAAGCTTCTGCGAGACCATTAGCGGCGGGGTAGTATGCCGTTGAGGACACACTCTGGATTCTGAACTTAGCGCAGAACCTTTGGAAAGCTTGACTTATGAACTGGGGCCCATTGTCGTTGACAATTCGTCGAGGTACCCCAAAACGGTAAATGACGTGATGTTTCACGAACTTGATCACATCAGATGACTTCACCTCCTTCAAAGGAACGGCCTCAACCCATTTGGAGAAGTAATCGGTTATTGCCAAAATAAACCGATGTCCTTTTGATGACGGCGGGCTGATAGGGCCAACTACATCCATCCCCTACATTTCAAATGGCCAGGTAGAGGTTGTAGAGTGAAGGTATCCTGGTGCTTGATGGATGAAATCGCCATGTACTTGGCAGGCGTGACATCTTTTGGCATAAGTGATGGCATCAGCGATCATCTTAGGCCAATAATATTCCAGCCTTTGGAGTCGGTATGCAAGTTTTGGGCCAGGTTGATGGGCTCCACACATACCGTCATGGACTTCTTTTAATATTTCCTGTGCCTCCTTTGGTGAAAGGCAGCGGAGCAAGATCCCGTCATGCAATCGACGATACAATGTTCGCGTAATCGCATTATAGTAGAATTTGGGGGCTTTCCTTCGAATGGCAGCCGCTTCTTTGGCATCCTCAGGCAGGATGCCGTACAAGACATAGTCGATATAGGGGAATCGCCAGTCTTTAAGCTCTGGCCCGGTTGACAATTCCAGCGCTTCTTTGCCTTGACACTCTCCCTTTGACTCCTGATAGTCTTCGAGGGCAGTTCTCGGGCAATACAGGTCGTGGCTGTAGACGAATACTTTCTCCATTGCTCCAGCTGGAAGAGCTAAGGAGGCCGCGAGGGATGCAAGTGCATCTGCGTGCGCATTTTGCTTGCGTGGTACATGGTCAATGTAGAAGTTTGTGAACCTTTCGACCATGCGGATAGTTGCGTTGTAGTAGGGTACTAGGTCTTCATGTCTGACCTCGTACTCCCCGCGAACTTGGTTGACGATGAGTTTAGAGTCGCCATATGCCTCGAGATTTTTAACGCCAATCTCATCGGCGAACTGCATCCTAATCAAAAGAGCATTGTACTCCGCTACATTGTTGGAGCAAGGTTCGGTTAATGAGACAGCTCGAGGAATCACATAGTTCTGTGGGGAGATAAGTACTACTCCTATCCCTGCTACTAGGTGTCCTTTTGGGCTCGTTCTGGACGCACCATCAAAGAAAAGTTGCCACACCTGCCTTTCAAAGGATGTTTGGGTCTGGCAGGCTTCAGCGACCTCATCTGGGAGATCGTCGTAGAGCTTGGTTGCCCTCGGATCTGGATGCTTAGCTAGGAAATCCGCCACCGCTTGACCTTTAATGGCCTTCTGTGGTAAAAAGTGCATTTCATATTGAGATAACAATATGGCCCATTTTGCCAGTCAGCCATTTAGCGATGAAGGCTTTGTCATGAGTAACCTCAAGGGGTTGACTTTTGATATGTCATTTATGGTTTGGCCTACCAGATAGTGTCGCTTTTTCTGAATGGCGAACACTAATGCCAAACACTCCTTCTCGATCGGGTTATACCGATGTTCGGCTCCGATCATTGTTCTACTCAGATAGTAGATTGCTCGCTCTCATCCTTAATCATCATTCTGAGCTAGTAGAGCTCCCAAAGAATGATCCATTGCTCGGACGTATACCAGGAAAGGTTTCCCGGATATTGGAGCTGTAAGGACTGGTGGTTGGGTGAGGTATTGCTTGATTTCCTCGAACGCTTGTTGGCAAGCGTCGTCCCAAATGAACGAGACACCCTTCTTCATCAACTTAGCGAAGGGTTGGCATCTTCCGGAGAGGTTTGAGATGAACCTGCGGATGTACGCCAATTGTCCTTGCAATCCCCTGAGTTCCTTAAGATTTCTCAGAGGTTGCATGTCCTGGATAGCGCGAACCTTTTCCGGGTCTAAATGGATTCCGGTGGAGGTTACAATGAATCCTAAGAATTTACCACTGGCCACGCCCAGGAAGCACTTGGTGGGATTCATCTTCAATTGATGAGCTCGCATGATGTCAAAGATCACCTTCAGGTCAGCTATGTGATCACCCTTAGCGCGACTTTTCACCGCAATATCATCAACATAACATTCCACCGTTTTGCGCGTATTTGCCGCTGGAAAATGGCGTTCATAGCCCTTTGATATGTTGCCCCCGCATTCTTCAGTCCGAAGGGCATGACGGTATAGCAGTAGACCCCCAATGGTGTCCTGAAGGAGGTGTGCTTTTCGTCGTTAGGATACATTTTGATTTGATTATATCCTGAGAACCCGTCCATGAAGGACATTCGTTCGAATCCACAAGTATTGTCAATCATGACGTCTATGATTGGCAGTGGGAATTCGTCTTTGGGACAAGCCTCGTTTAGATCACGGAAGTCGATGCAGATCAAGATCTTTTCGTTTTTCTTAGCAACGGGGATGATGTTTGCTACCCAATCGGGATGTTGCTCTTCCCTAATGAAGCCAGAATCTATGAGCTATCTGACCTCCGATTGAATCGCCTCCATTACTTCTGGACGGAACCGTCGCTGTTGTTGTTTGACAGGCTTTACATCTGGATTGATGTTGAGGCGGTGCATAGCCACTTGAGGATCCAGTCCAGGCATGTCTTCGTAATTCCAAGCGAAGACATCTCTATACTCTTGAACAAGAGATATTAGATCCTTTTTCTCCGACGGTGACAGGCCGTCGCTTATGAAGATGGGTTTAGGGTTAGCCTCATCTCCTAGATTGATGTGAACAACCTTGTCTTCTGTGGGTGGCTCTCGCTGCTCAAAGCGGGTGTCCCAAAGAGCGTTTAAATGTCTGATCCAAGGATCTGTATCGGATTGGATCATTTCTTCATCTCCGTCTTCCAAGTGGCTTGTTGAAACCGTGTTCACTGAAAGTTCTCTGAAGATGTTGTCGACACTAACATCTGACTCCCATGATGATGTGCCTGAAGAGTAATCGTGACCTGACGATTCTCGAGAATCAGAGGCTGATGGAGCCGGAGTTGATACATAGCCCAACCCCCTGCGAGTCTGATGATAATAATCGGGTGCTTTTCTTTCGGCACAAAGGATCGAAGTAGCGTTCTCCTTCCTTTGCCAAAGTTTAACCCGGGTCTGCTGGTTAGGTCATACCCTATGTTTTTCATCATTCTGAGTGCCTTTGGCTCATAATGACCGAAATGAGGGGATTCCTGCTCGCTTTCTGATTCTTCATGAGTCATTGGTTTGGATTCAATTCGTCCGAAGAGAATTGGTCTTTGGCCTTTCCTTCTTACTGGAACCATGAATATTGATTCTTGCGCATCGCCGACATTTCGACATGTTTTAAAGGACGATTTCACTGGTACATGCAATGATGTCAAAGCATCCATTGCCGACCAGAGATCGTCATCCACGTTGGTACTAGTGTCTGACGGTACTGAATCAGAGGCAAACACAGAAAAATACGCTAAATCCAATTCTTCATTAATGTACCAACCGCCTACATCATCGGCGGAGGTATTATCAACATCAGGCTTATTAATGCCCGTTACAGGTGGCTCTAACTCCCACACACACTCATCTTCCTCTAGCTCGGTGTCGGCTTCATTGCCAGAGTCTGGTTCTTCCGGTTGCGGGACTTCATCCGTCTCCACGGGATCTTGGTACAGTAAGGAGTCTGTGAAATAATTCTCGACCCCTTTGAATGGATGCCTTTCGGCAATCAACGTCTGCACCTTTCCATTCTCGTCAATGTATTTCATGACTTGATGGAGAGTAGAAGGAACGATGGAGTTGCGGTGAATCCACGGCCGTCCCAGCAATAGGTTGTAGGAAGTGTCAGCATCAATGATGTAGCATGTCACTTCCGACTTTAAACTTCCAATCTGGCATTTGAGCTTAATCTTCCCCATCGGACGGGTCCTGTTGGCATTGAACCCATAGATAGTTGTCTGGGTAGGGCTCAAACGATGAGTAGGAATGCCCAGATGTTGCATGACCCGGTGAGGCATGATGCTCAACGCGGACCCCGGATCTACCTGAATGCGGTTCACTTCAGATGATCCAATATACCCTGTGAAGTACAGGGTCGATCATGCTTCCTTTTAACCTGCATATCCTCTGCCGTGAAGGTGATGCAGGGGGCGTTCTGGGAGGTGTGGAGACAATTCTCTACATCTTCCTCCTTTGGCACCTGGGTCATGAAGACCTCAGCATTTGCTAGAGCCTCTTTTAGAGCTTCTCTGGTTGACTTTGACAGCCTAAGAAGCTCATACAAGGTAATCCGTACCGGGATGTTGGCCAATTGAGCCAGGACATCAAAGCGGTAAGGCGCCGTAGATCCTTCCGCGATGCCCTTTTAAAGGGCTCGAGAAAATCGAATCTCCTTCTGTTTCTTCACTGGTGGTTTTGTGGAGGGCTTGGTTGGCTCTGCAGCTGGTTGTGGAGGGGTTGCCGCTGTTTCGCCATACTACTTTAAGTAGGGCTGTCCTGAGCGGGTTTCTGCCACTAGCCGACTGGGTTCTGCGACCAGAACTATTGTCTCCTCTTCCTAGTCGGTTAGCGAAGGAATATCGGTATCCGTTTCTCGAGAAGAGGCACACACCACATTGCAGGATGACGCCTTTGCCTTGCCCTTGGACTTCTTATTAGTTACAGTAGTCCATTGCTGGGCGTCAACAAGGTCAGGGTGGACCCACATGATTTCCCCTCGAGGCGTGGGGACAGGTATCAGGCCTTTCTCTTGTTGCTGGTGAGGATCTATGTTGATCACTCTTAGCTCTCCTTTCGGAACAGGGACCACCCCCGAAGGCGTTGGGGGTTGTCTTCCGAACTGGAGAACTGACGTCATGTTAGCCGTCACCTTCTTCTGCTCTGGTCGGAGTTTTAATACCTCCGCGTCAATCAGGGCCTGAAGGATGTCGTTGAAGACGTAGCAGCTTTTGGTGGGGTGTCCCAACATCCTGTGGTATAAGCAGTAATTGGGATTGTCGGTTTTACCGACTTCTTCAGGGTGCCTGGCTTCAGGGAGCTTCAGTCTATTGCTCTTGTTGAGTAGCTTAAAGAGCGAATCGACATGTTCCTCCTTGAAAGAATACTGCTTGTTGGCACGTGGCTGGCTTGAAGAGCCACATGCCTTGACCGGTTGAGGTTTGGCGGGAGATTTGGTCTCCGTTGCCAAATTATCCTTCAGCTTTGTCTGGAGGGATGTGTCTGGCGCACGCCTGGTTGACCTCTCTGGCCATGGCTTCCCTTCTTCCGCCCTGACGCGGGCAACAATCTCCTCAGCCTGTTCACCTTGTTGGACCAGCTGCTTCCAGGTGCGGCTTTCAGCAACTCCTATTTGAGCAAGGAGTGAGGTTTGGAGATTGTGGCGGCATGTTTCCACCAGGGTGACCTGGGTCATGCCGCTCGGACATCAGAGTGCCACATTCCGAAATCTTTCCACGAAAGATTTGACGGACTCTCCCTTTCGCTGTTTGGTAGCCAAAAGGGTGGGCATCGTGACTTCCGAGTCGTCTTCGAAGAAGCGCATTAGGAATAGCTTCTCCAAATCGCCCCAGTTCTTGATGGAGCCCTCCGGGAGTTTCATAAACCATTCGAAGGCGAGCCCTTTCAGGGTGCCAATGAACAGACGTGCCAAGATGGCATCATTGTCTACTACATTCCCTGTTTGGGATTTAAAGTAGTAGAGGTGTTGGTTGGGTGACCCCTTCCCATCGAATGCCTGGAGGGTTGGAGCCTTAAACTTGGGCGGGTATGGAACCAAGTCCCACTCGGCCGGATAAGGCCGGACCACTCCCACTTCCTGGAGGCCTTTACGGTTAGTGAGGGCCTCAAGGCGATACTCTAATTGATTCATTCTTTCGGAATGAATCTTCCCCTGATTTTGGTCGTCCTTCCCTTGAGACGAGGATTTGGACGAGGTCGAGGTGGGCTTCTCTCCATCAGGGTGCACAGACGACGAGCTTTCTCCCTTGCCTTTAGACTTTTTAGGGGAGATTTCTTCCTGTCTTCGAGCAACTGCGCAAGCATCTGCTTGAGAGAGTCGATGGATTCTTGCTGAGCACGAATCATCTCAAGTTGTTCCTTCTGGATCTGAGCTTGCAGGTCCAGGCGCCGGGCTGTCTCTTCGGGAGTGCTCGTCATGTAGGTGAAGGCCTCCTTCTCGATGGAAGAATTCGAGGCCTGCGATTCTGCTACTGCAGAGTGAGAGTCGTTCACTTTGATGCCCCGGGCTAGGGCATTATAATCAATCGGGGGATGGCCCCGGTCCGGGTACGAGTGTGTCGATACACTCCTTCCGGTTCAGAGTCAGACTCGTCAGAGCTGACTGCAGGCTGTTTTCCTCTACTCCTGCTTGTCATATTCGCAGTGAGCTCTAGGTATTCGGCGTCAGAGAACCTCCTCCGCCTATGAGAGCATCTTCTTTTGGCTGACGGGGGTATCAAGGTCAGCTGTCCAACTAAAGACTGCTGGTGCACACCTGAACCACAACGGCACTCGGAGAGCATAGAGATGAGCCGTTGGCAGCAACATGATGAAGCGACCTGATTGGCACTTCTTTTCTTCGTCAAGTAATCCCTCAGATCCACGGGAGGGGGATCGAAGAGATTAACCTCGCAACGTCGAAGACGAGAGGCATCCATATGCTGGACGCGGGTTTCAGGGACGCGACTTTCGCGCCGCGGCTGTAAGACGCGCGTCTGGCGTCTCTGTTGAGACGAGACGCGATTGTCGCGTTGCCGCTTAGTGCGTCGGGGCAGAAGAGTTTGAGAGGGAGTGGGTTGCTGGGCCCCACGCCTATGGGGACGTACCTCTTGCGTCTGACGAGGCGCAGAGGTTTCACCTTGACGTTTGATAAGTTGGTCTTCAGAGGACCTAACTTGGGGAGTCTCGCGTTTGGGCCGCCAAACGCGGACTTCGCGCGCTGGATGCAGCGCAGCTAAGACGCCAGTTTTGTGCGTTGCGTGCAACCTCAGTTGGACAATCAGAAGTTCCAACTTGAAGCTGACGCGCACGCCTCCTCTGATGACGCTCAGCATTTCGGTTGCGTCGTGAGGTGGAGAGAGACCAACGACGACCTGATGCTGGACACCAGAGATTTTAACCACGCGGGTCTCCTGAGAGACGTTGACACGTGTGTTCCGCGCGGCGCGGTTGGTTACAACGGCAGTTGTGCCTGAGACCATGCGGGCCTCCTGAGAGGCGTTGGCGCGTGTATCCGGCTTAGCACAGTTGGCAGCGGCGGCGCCCGAGAGAGCCACTGATCGGGCTTCGAGGCCATTCCCCGCCGAGACCCTGCGGCAGACGCGGGTCCTTGGGCTCTTGGAGCCGGAAGAGAGAAACTCTTCGTACTTCGCCTGGTTGAACTCGACAACTAGCGATTCGACCATCTTCCCCTTACGGAGGATGTCACCTTGCGCCACGATTTGCTCGTCGGTAACAAATGAATTCCCCAGTGGAATCGCCATCTCTTGTATGCGTCGGTAAAAGAAGGATTCGATTGTAAAATTCTTTTGATTGGATAGAAGATTATAACAGATCGGTCTTCCGATTACAAGGGAGGGAGGATGTTGAGTCTTGAATCCTCCCTTTGTTTAAGGCTGGGTTCTTCGTGTGGCGATGGAGAGTGAATCTTTTCTCCGTTGACCGGGTGACCGTCTAGACCTTCGGGGATCTTCTCTTCGGCTGGTAGAAGGAGTAGCACAGCTCTGTCCACCAAAACTCTCAAAGAGAAGGTAGGCAAAGAGCAACTTGTACGCAGCAAACTTGCTGAAGAGTTGAGCTCTCTCTTGCTTCTCTCTCTCTGTCTGCCTGGGTGTAGTCTGTTGTCTATCTCTGATCTCTTGTCTTCTCCTCTCCTCATAGCGGCGGGGCTTTTATAGAGGCTTCAGGGGTGAACGTGCCCCCTAAAAGTGCTCTACAATGAGGGCTAACTTCCCGCTATGTGGGCGGTGACTGGCCCCATAACCAGGGCGGTTATAACCGAGACGTAGGCCTTGGACACTCGCGCCCTGAGGTTGAGACGCGGGTGTCGAGCCCACGCGCCTTGATGTTGAGACGCGGGTGTCGAGCCCACGCGCCTTGAGGTTGAGACGCGGGTGTCGAGCCCACGCGCCTTGATGTTGAGACGCGGGTGTGGAGCCCACGCGCCTTGAGGTTGAGACGCGGGTGTCGAGCCACGCGCCTTGAGGTTGAGACGCGGGTGTCGAGCCCACGCGCCTTGAGGTTGAGACGCTGATGGCCATCATTAGTCCTGCATCTAGAACCTGAAACTCTGCCTTTTTTAATGGCTTGTCTTTAATGATTTTTAGACAGCCTACACACTTGAAGCAAGAAAACTAGAAAGCTCAAGAAAACTAGAAAGCTTTCTTTTTTGAATAAACTTATTTTTTCAAAATATTTCTAAAATCAAAAGATTTTCTTATTTTTAATCCTCTCCAAGTGAACCATATATAGGCATGTGATAAACACTGTTAGAATAGTTTATCAGGTCATTAGAATAGAGATTAGGTCAAAAAGAGAAAAATATCCATTAGGAAATAAGTTAAAAATTCTAGAATTAAAAACTAGTCGTTACTGTAGCACTGTCAGAACTTCGGTCGATCAGCCGGTTGACTGGTAGTTCAAATTTTTGAACTAACCGTTAATGTCGGTCGACCGCTCGGTTGACCAATCTCCAATCGAGACCAAACTGATGCCAATCGGTTGACCGCCCCGTCGACTGGTCGGCCACCCGACAAACATACACGACATGCACGGGCTTAAGGCCACAAATGGCCCCGAGGTTCAGTCGACCAGCTGGTCGACCGGTCGATCCTAAAACATAAGTTCAGGTATTTTTTTTTGAAATTAAACTCATTTTCAAATATTTTATATCTGTTTGAAAAATGATTTGGCAATATATAGACTATGTGATACATGATAGAAATAAGATATATAAATTTGGAAAAATATGGGACATGTATAAAATATCAAACCATGTAAAATATCAAAACGAAAAAACTTGATGTAAAAATTGTATTTTGAAAACTCGTATTTTTGTATGTGACTTCTTGAGCATCAATTCTATATTATGTACTTTAAACATTCTATTTTCTTACATATGATCTATATGTATTCAAGCAATTTTCAAGATGGCTTCTCTAAATGCAAATCTTGATCGTCCAAACTCGAACCCTTTTTGTCACGCCCCGCTTCCCAAAATATGCTGGAGCGGAGATGCGACAAGAGTCAGCGACGCTTATACGCAGAAATATACCTCACTTATATGCGCTAAGCCTTATTAACACAAAATAAGCTACAAAATTTTACTATGATAAATCATGATCACTGCGATAACACATATAAATGTCAACATATGACAACAATGAATACGGAATGAAATAGCAATGAGTCTGATATATATATGAAATCAAGAAAACTACAAAAATAACAAGAATAAAAAAGGAAGATAAGAATACCAAAATAGGTAAAAAGAAACCCCAGACTCCTCGTGAAGTGTACGAGCTCATCAACACTTGATCAATAAAATAAAACATCCAATCTGAACGTACAAATCTAGGGTCGTCAGAAAGTGATCCAATGATTGTGTAGAAAAAGGGGGAAAGGTGCTCGTGCATATAAACAGTGTATATATAATAATAACATGACTTAAATTGTAAATAGAAGATAACTGAATAATAAAAATCATAAAAAAAGCTATGAACAAAGTATAACTCATATCACAGTAAAAGGAAACAACAGATATCAAGATGTGTAACTTAATATATGTCACTCATCTGGTTGGTTATTATTAACCTAACTGATATAGTACTTAGCTGTGTCCCATATCACAGCCATTTTTTCACATAACAAATAAGGTTATCATTGTTGTAACTGCCTGTAATGTAGTGCATGTGTTTTGAAAGGGTACCATACATGCTCGGTACCACAGTCTAATATTTCTGCCACTAAATCAGGAAGGACCGCAAGGCCCTAATAACTGAAGACCATACCTCCACACAAAAAATAACTGGTGTGAACCCTAATAACTGAGAACTGAATAACTGAATAATTGGTAGCCAGTACTACCTTGGTTCCCCCATGGTGAAACATAAACTGGTATACCATAACTAGTCCTTCCAAAATACACGACATGCATTATCAGGCAATTACCCCTGTTCTCTGTGTTATGATGTCTTTTATTAACAAGCAAGAATATAAGTTATTATTAAAATGAAATGTGACCGGATATTTCCAACAACTGATGATGTCAATAATAGCTAATAACTGAATAACTAATAACTGAGAACTACTATCTGATAACTGAATAGCTATTAACTAACATCAGATGGAGAATACTGGAGATATAGAGTTACTAATCACAACTATGCACTAATCACTGATAACTGATACTATAGTAATCATCTGATAACTGATGTAAAACACTGAAAATGTATAATCACCAATGTCAATGAAATCACTCGTACAATAATTCTCTCTTTATAACTGAATAATTGCCATAAGTAGAAACCAAACATGAAGTGAACCATCAAATATCCTCGAGATTAATTTAAATCAATAAAAACTGAAATCATAATTGAATAGTGAAACATCCTCAAACAACATGTGATCTAGAATATGTACTTCGATACTCAACCAACAAACTCATGCATACTCAAATAATAGAATCAGGGGTAAATCTGAAAAATACTCACAATCAATAATCCAAAAGTTATCAGTCTCATCTAAACTCTATTCAAGATCCAATAAAAAGAACACAAATCTCATATCAATCAACTCTAATTCTAAATAAGTCAATACCAATCCAAGTATAAAAAAATCTAGTCTCTTAATAAAGTAATGACATATCAATACATCATCATTATCCAATTGAATTCTCATCTAACAATTGAATTCTCATCTAAGTTAGCACCAAATGAATGAATAACAAGTCTGATAAGTACTCCACATAAAATATGGAACTTTAACCTCAATCACGAGCCAATCAACCTCAAGATCAATCAATTTATATTCTAAAATTTATCACAACTAGGTCAATTGCAAGATCAAGTCCGGTCTAAGATGTATCAATATTAGGCCTAAGCTAATTAATAGGTAGAACAACTAACACATGAAATGACGCTGATAAACGCTCAGATAAGCTATATAATTAAAGTGAACTTTTACTAATATCTCATGAAATGATATACAAAATCACACTGGTAGAATATATTAGACATAATATGAAATGATACGAGAAACATATAAACGACTGCTGATAACAGTAAATAAGAAATAACATAAGAATAAATACTCACATGAAATGGCGTGATTTTGGATCCAAATCACCGTTTGGTCTTCAGTGTACGAACCGATACGGATCTTCGAATCATCTCGTATGTCAGTCTCTGAATTGCTAAGTAATGGCAGTCTGCGAACATGAATTCAGATTAGGTCCGGGTCTTCTGTAAACGTAACTCCGGTCTTTTGTGCAACTGAAACGCACATAATAAATACACATAGATACATGTACACATAAATACATTTGTACACACTCATACATACACAACACATACACGTACACGTACTCACACACTACATACATGCATACTTACACACAAACTTATACATACATAAATAATATAAGTATACAAACATACACCTACATATACATACACATTCTAATACACTCACACATGCACCAAAAACACACACGCACACACATCAACACACCCATATGATTTCACACACACACACTAATTAAAAACACCAACACATAATTACATACATACATGCTAATAATTAAAGAGAGAGGGAGAGAAAGAAGGGAGATAGGGACTCACATAGGGGGGAAACATGGTCGCGGGTGTTGCTCGATGGCAGAAGCGGAGGTCTCAGAGGCAACAAAGGCTGTCGCAGAGAGATATGGTGGTCTAACAGGTCCTCCGGGCTCTCGTGTGGCTCGATGGCACAGTCATGAGGGCTGATGGAGATGATGGCAGACCTGGTGTTGTTGCGTAGTTCAAAGAGAGAGGAGAGGAAGGGGCTCGGCCAATGGGCTACTGGACGACTGGGGAGGAGATCTTTTTGGGGGGTCTTGGCAAGGAGGGGAGGAGGAGCTCCCGGTCGAAGTTGTGTGGGGCTTGGTGAAGGTAGTCACAGTCGGCCATGGGAGGCGTGATCGACCCAAACCTGCACAGAAAATTAAGTTTAGGAACAGTGCTAGGTCCTCAATGCTACCGTGTAGCTTAGGGTTAGCGGGTCGTGATTCATAGGGAGGAACAACGATGGAAGCGTTGTTGTAATATCCCTAATTAATAATATAGTATTTGTATTTTATTTTAAAATATTTATTTGGTTTCACTTATTTTTGTATTAATATTAAATATACAAATTATTTAGGAAAGATTAAAAGTTAATTTTGAATACTTATTATTACTATTATTTCTATTTTTATCATTATATAATTGTTATTTAATTGTTACTCTTACCATTACATTATAGTTATTATTTGTTATTATTATTAGAGTTATTATTATTACGATTAATACTGTTTTTGTTGTCATTATTAATTACTATTATTAATGTTAGTTGTTGTTATTATTATTATTGTATTATTATTATTATTTACCGCTATATTTAGTAGTAATTGTTATTATTATTATTTCATTATGATTATTATTTATGATTATAATTATTAGTATTATTTTTGTTATTGTTTTTTTTCTTACTGATATTATTCTTCTCCTTTCCTATTCCTTGATCCAAACCCCTTTAGCCTATTCATACCTATTCTCTCTACCCAGACCCAAACCCGAAACCCTATAGCCCATCAACCCATTATCCATACCCATTAGACCCAACCGAATATATCTAATCCTATATAAATTATCTTATCTCCTAAACCCTAACCCAAATCTCACTTCATCCCTATCTCTGCAGCCGCCATCTCCTCTTCAACACAGCCATCTCCTCTTCAGCACAGCCGAGCCCAATGCCCTCTCCTCTCCTTCCCACCATCGTGTACAGCCCTCGCCATGGCCTGCCGTCCCCTGCATATTCCATCATGCGTGTCTTCTTGCCGGAATCGGAACCCTTCTCTGGCCATGTCTACCCCCTCTCTGCATTGTGCTTTTCCCTTGGTCGAGCCCCATGTAATCCACCATCTTCTCCCCACCGAGCATCACTCCCTGGCGTACAACCTCCCAGGCCTGCCCGCATCCCCCTTCTCGCCAGCGGAGTCGCGAAGTCATCGCCACTCCACCCCACGGCAGCACCCAACACCATCCACCCCCTCTAATCTGCTGCTTATACCTATAGTAGCAACATCCTCCATGGTCTCCCCATAGCTGCTGCCCAAGCTCGGAGTCCCAAAGCACAATCACCTTCATCCTGGCCTCCTCTTTGCCAATCTCCCTGCTCATAGCCCAGAGCATACCCTCTTGTTGCCTCCTTCTTCTCTCCAACACCCACAGCCATAGCCACCTCCCATGCTACTCAATCCCCCATCCTTCTCACCAGCCTTAGGCCACTGCTACACCCCCATGTCGCACCACCGCCCACCTCCACAACCCCATAGCTACTGCCAAACCTCCTGGCGCACAGCAGCACACCTCCTTCATCTTCCCTCTTAGCCGAGACCTAGCCGCGTATCTCCTCCTCGGCCTGATCGTGAACATCTCCTTCTCCTCCATGCCATTGTCAATGTCTAGGGCCGAGCCATGGCTCTCCAACCTCTATTAGCGAGCGCGAGCACACCCGCATCCTCCCCAGTTAGATCCTCGAGCCATCGACCTCCCCGTGGCTTCCACCATCACCCGTGGACGATCTCTTCCCTTGCTATGAGACTTCTCCATGTTTCAAGTTTTTCTCTCTCCCCTATGTGTTTTAATTATGTATATAATGTGTGTGAATGTGTATTTGTGATAATTAATTGAGGGTATGATAATGTGTGATTATGTATGTGTTTATATATGCGTGTGTTAATTTTTCTTTGTGCATGGGAATGGTATGTATGTATAATGTGTACTTGGGTGTGTGGATGAATGTGTGTGCATGAGTATAGATGTGTATAGATGAGAGAGAGAGTGTGTGTGTGTGTATGTGTTTTGTGTTTAGTGAGTAAATATATGAGTATATATATATATATATATATATATATATATATATATATATATATATATATATATATATATATATGTATGTATGTATATATATATATAAGTATGTGTGTGTATGAGTGTATATATGTATATGTATGTACATATGCTTGAGTGTGTGCACGTGTGACATGCGTGTATAGGTATATGTGTGAGTGTGTTATATGTGTGTGTTAATTTTCCTCTCTTAGTATATGGTTGCGTGGTCCAACGATTATGGACTCGTTTGTGCAATCCGAACTCGATAACAGAAGATTCAGACCCAATCCGGATTTGTGTTCGTTGTGGACCGGTACACTGGCGATTCAATGACCGACCCGTGATATGATCCGGAGGTTCGTACCGATTCATACAATGAAGACCATGGTGGCAATTCAGATCCAAAATCACGTTATTTCATATGAATGTTTGCTTTTGTGTTATTTCTTATTTACCGTTGTCAATAGGTATTTGTGTTTTATTAGTTTCATTTTATGTGACCATCTGATTTATTTTACCAGTATGATTGCCTGTATCACTTCATGAGATATATGTGAGCATCCACTTTAATTTTGTAGTTGATTTGAGTGTTTATCTGTGTCATTTCATGTGTTCTTATTTGTCACTTTTGGCTAAGACTAGTATTGATGTATCTTACATTGGACTTGAACTTGTAATTAACTCAGTTGTGATTAGTGACTTTCATTTCCAGTATTCTCCATCTGATATCAGTTAATAGCTATTCCGTTGCTAGTTATTAGTCATTAGTTATCAGCTATTTAGACATCATTAGTTGTTAGAAATATCGAATCACTATTTTCATTTTAATAATAATTCAAATCAATTGTTGTTACAAAAAGACACCATAACTCGGGGTGCAGGAGTATTTGCCTGATGATGCATGTCGTATACTTTAGAAGGTCTAGGTATGGTATACCAAGTTTAAGTTCCACCATAGGAACCAAAGTAATACTGGCTACATAGTTATTAAGTTCTTAGTTATTAGGGTTATGCCCGGATTACGGCGCCACACTAGTTATTCTTTGGGTGTGGTTGTGGTCTTCAGTTATTAGGGCCTTGTGATTTGCCTCGTTTCAGTGCGAGGAATGTTAGGCCGTGGTACCGGGCATGCACGGTACCCTTCCAAAACATATGTACTACATTGGCAGGCACTTACAATAAATGATAAATTTATTTGATATATGGGAAATGACTGCGGTATGGGACACAACTAAGTACTACAATAGTTAGGTTAATAATAACCAGTCAGACTAGTGACATATGCTAGGTTACACATCTTGACATTAGTTGTTTGTTTTATCAGTAGTATTCTTTTACATGTAGACTTGTTCATGTTATTACTCAGTTATCTTCTATTTACAGCTTTAGATATGTTATTATTGTATGCACACTGTTTATATGCACGAGCACCTTTCTCCTTTTTCTTACACACTCATTGGGTTGCTTCCTGATGACCCTGAATTTGCACGTCCAGATTGGATGTTTTATTTCATTGACAACAAAACCTTGTCACAACCCAGTGTCCAAAACTAAGGATAAAAGACACATGATGAAAGCTGATGACACATCCATAAGGGTGGATAAGCCCCTATAGAGTGCTAAGCCATCTAAGTTGTTCACATTAAACTGCTGCAATAATCATACTGCATATATCACATGCATTTATGACAAGGAACAACTGAAAAAATTTCAAGATAGATCAAATAATCAACGAAGTGGTCTAAAAAAAATGAAACAAAATATCCAAATCCCAAAAGGCCATCAAGGTATATTATCAGAGTACAAGCAACTCAGAGTAGCAATGCATAAACTCTCACATAAATCAAAATGAACTAAGCTCAAAACTAGAAAAGAAATGCGATGGAAAGCCATGATCATTGATTCTCAACTGGATCCTCGTAGAGAGCTTCACCCTCCATCACAAAGTAACATTTACTATTTGTAGGACCTGAGCAATGCAAACCCAGGGAAGTCAAAATCTCCCACAAGCATGTAAATGAGGAAAGTGCGCGTGTGTGCTACATGTGTACATCTACAAAATTACTATAAAAGAAATACTTGATAAGAAAGTCATGAAAAAGACATTAAATAAAACATCATTCATCACTGTAAAGTAATGACTGATATTTAAGGATGTGTGGCCTAACATATGTCTCTAATTTTGTTGATCATTATTAACCTAACTAATGTGATACTTAGTTGTGTCCTATATCACAACTGGTTTCCCACATGTCAAATAATGTTATCGTTAAATGTAACTGCTTGCCAATGTAGTGCATATATTTTGAAAGAGTACTGTGCATACCCGGTATCACAGACTTACATTCCTGATACTGAATCAGGATGGACCACAAGGCCCTAATAATTGAAGACCACAACCCCACACAAATTAATAACTGGGTGGAGCCATAGACCGGCATAGCCCTAATAAATGAGAACTGAATAACTAAATAATTAGGTAGCCAGTAATACCTTGGGTTTTCATGATGGAACCTAAACTTGGTTAACCATCCTAAAGTCCTTACAAAATATACGACATACATTATCAGGCAGTCACTCCTTTTTCCCAAGTTATAATGTCTTTTGGATAGATACCTAGAAGTTCTACGATTCCAACACATCCATGGTTAGATCCTTAACCCAAATTTCAAACAAGCAAGATAGATAAAAGAAATGGTAAAGCCCACTGAGGATGAAACATTATTTATTGCTGAATGACATCCTCATAGGCTATCTCAAAAGTTAAGTCATAAATCAGGAAAATAGTTACTAATATAATTTAAGAAGAAATCAACAACACTTATAGTATCCAGCTCTACATAAATCCACACTTTTCTCA
This sequence comes from Agave tequilana, assembly GCA_038442645.1. Classification (NCBI taxonomy): domain Eukaryota; kingdom Viridiplantae; phylum Streptophyta; class Magnoliopsida; order Asparagales; family Asparagaceae; genus Agave; species Agave tequilana. Next base: position 107,301 of record JAVJIF010018934.1, read on the forward strand.
GTTTGTGATGTCCTTTATAAATGATTATAAATCACAAGGTACAGTAGCTTTCTATTGAAGAACTGATGAAAATTGAACAACAAAATATATCCTTCATCAATAAAATGATGATACAACACAATCATAATTTGAGAGGAAAATGTCACCGTACAAGATATGTTGTTAGAATCAGGTTTCATAATAAGTCGATGAGGCAATGAAAATAAAAATGAAAATGTTTGTAAACCATGACCAAATTAAATGCCCTAACCCATAAACTTTTAATCTTATCGAGATCATTAATGGCCTTGTTGGACATAATCAAACCTGAGGGTTCTTTTTTTTAACAACCTTGCAATGGATGACAGAGATTGATAAAACTTTACCAGCATTCTCATCATTGAACAAGCTTAGTCTAATTAATGGAACCAAAATTTATCAACTTTAGTCATGCCCAATTAAATTAATCATAAGGATCAAAGTACAAAAACTCTTATCACACCTTTTTATGCTCATAATCAACCGGTAAAAAATGAGTGTGGATTCCAAGGGTTAAATGCGGGTACAGAACTTATAACTTGTCAAAGTATCATGCTTTGTACCATGATTGTGAATCTATTTTGTGTCACCAGAACTAATTTTCTATGGCCTATTAACAATCCTTGAAATCTGCATTTTCACAGTGTCTTACAGCAATTAATTAATAGCAATCAATCATCCTCTGAATTCTAGTAACTTAGAACTAATTTTATACACTCATTCTTCAAATAATTAATTAAAATACGTCCTTTATAAATTAGACTGATCAAGGAATTAATAGTTTTTAAAAAAAAATCTTTGACACAAAATAGATAGGTCAATCTTATGACTCCAAATCGAAATCAATAGAAAATATTTATGCTTTAATCAATTAGTGAAAATGGTTCTAATGATTCGAAATTTACTAATCCATACAAATCAGTATAGCAAAGAAATATGCTTGCCTTGCAAGGGTGAGGAAGAGGAGAAGAAAACAAGGGAAGATCGTGTTGAAATCCGGTGAGGAAGCATCTTCGACGGCCAGCAAATCTCTCCTCTTCAAACCCTCATCTCCTAGGCGCTGCTAATAGAAGATGACGACTGGAGTAATAAGAGTGAAGGGAAAATGAGGGTTTTAATTATTAATCTCATATTAAAGTCTAGTTGACTGAAATAACCCTCTGCCAGAAAAATATTCTCAGAAAAATCTTTAAAAATTCCAGAAAATCCGAAAAATTATGAGGATAAAAAAGTTTAACTATATTGAAAGCTAACTCATAACATACATAAGTGTGTCAGTCCATATCCGTCCCAAGTCAATCCGAAAAAATTAGAAAATCAAATAGTTATTAAAAAAATAGTTTTGAAAGTTAAAAAATACTTTAATATAATAATACATCATATTATTAGGATTAAAAAGTATAGGGTTACAACCAAACCCACCCACAAGAAAATTTTGTACTCGAAATTAGGATAGATAATGAGCACGGGAAGGGAAGAACGATACCTGCAGATCAAGAAAAGAGATGCGGGTATCAGGATCGAATATCATCCTCTCGCTCCCAAGTTGACTCTCCAAGATGATTAGGGTCCTAAGATACTCGAACCAAGGAGATAGTCTTTCCCTTCAGCACTTTCTCTCGCTTGTCGATGATGTCAACCGTTAGAACTTCATATGATAAGTCTCTACTCAACATCAAGCTCGAATGATTCGGAACATGACTTTCATCCCGAACATACTTCCTCAGCTGAGATACATGAAATACATCATGCACTCCCTCTAGTGACGGTGGTAAAGCCAGTCTGTAAGCTACCTCGCTGACACGATCCAGAATCTTAAACAGTCTAATGAATCTCAGACTTAACTTTCCCCGGCTCCCGTATCTGATGATCCCTCGAGTAGGAAATATCTTAAGGAATACATGATCCCCAACAACAAACGTCAAGGGTCTTTTATTTGTATCTGCCCAACTCTTCTGGCGTTCCGGCGCTGCCTTCAAATGAATTCTGATCTGAGCCACCGTATCTACTGTCTGAGAAATCAACTCTGGACCCAGAAGCTTCCTCTCACCAATGTCATCCCAGCACACTGGTGACCTACATTTCCTCTCATATAGAGCTTCATATGGTGCCATATGAATACTGGCCTGGAAGCTGTTGTTGTACAAGAACTCCACAAGATGTAAGGGATCCTCCCATGACCCCTTAAAATCTAACATACATGCTCTCAACATGTCTTCCAAGGTCTGTATAGATCGCTCTAACTGTCCATCAGTCTGAGGATGGTATGCTGTACTGAACTTCAATTTAGTCCCCAAACTGCTCTGTAGACTCTTCCAAAAGTGAAATACAAATCATATGTCTCTATCTGACACGATACTTACTGGAACTCCATGCAATCTCACAACTTCTTGCATATACTGTTCTGCTAAAACCTCTGTAGACTGTCCTACTCTGAACGGTATGAAGTGAGCACTCTTCGTCAATATGTCCACTATCACCCAGATTGCATTATTACCCTTGGGACTCCTCAGCAACGCAGTGACAAAGTCTATAGTTATATGTTCCCACTTTCACTTTGGAATAGGAAGCGGTTGCAATAACCTGCTGTCCTCTGGTGCCCAGCCTTTACCTGCGGACAAACCAAATACTTCTACACAAATCTTGCTATCTACTCTTCATCCCACACTACCAGAAATGTTGTTTGAGATCTCTGTACATCTTAGTGCCACCAGGATGTATTGAATAGGGAGAACTATGAGCATCTGTCAGTAATTCCTGCCTAATACCTCCAGTAGGAATACAAAGGCTGCTTCCAACAGCAGAGAACCATCTTCATGAATCACCATATCTGACCTCAAACTAGACTCTACTTCTGCTCTGAACTTCTGTAGCTTTGCATCGCCTGCCTGCCCCTCCTTGATCCTGTCAATGAGAGAAGACTCAACCTACAATGATGTTGGCCCAATGGCCTTCCACTCTAGTTTTGATGATGATCAACTCATGTAGTTATGTTTACTAATATTCTTGTGTTTCTAAGTTTCAGATCATTAACAGGATATTAGTTGGTGATTAGCTTCAACAAGGAGTTTAGAAGCTATTCATGATGATTCCGGTGCCAAAACTTAAAGATCATACCTTTGCACTTGGAGAATCACGGAGTTTGGACCGAGTCTACTTGAAGATGGAGTTCCTCAAGAGAAGACTTAGGTATCCTAGTTTAGATTGTGAGTTTTAGATCCATTTGTAAGCTTAGTATAGTTGATATGCTCAAGTGCACAAACACACACATTTTATGTTTTGATGTGTGGTTTCATGAATAGTTTGATCAAAACAAGTTTTCAAGATTTATATGTATAGTAGATGTTTTCTATTTATACATACATGCTTAACTTATAGACAAACTTATTTTGACTATCCTATTCATGTTTTGGAAAAATCTAGTATGATAAAATACAAGTTTTGTTTATGATAAAATACAAGTTTTGTTTATGATAAAAATACAAGAGTTGGTTTTTGGTATTTCTATCATGCATATCCTTTAAACCAAAACCTTGTTATATGCTAGATATCAAAAACATAGATATTTCATTATGATTGTGTAGTAGATCATATCCATACACACTATGCTTTATAAGTTCAAAATATCTTGTTTTTGTACTTTGTGAAGTTATGGAAAAATAAGTTTTAGAAAAACATATTTTTAGAAAAACAGTTTTTATTATGATTAAAACTATTTAGTGGATTTACTGTGAATTTATGGGATTTTTATTGAGTGAAAAGACCTATTTTCAAATCCCGTATCTGTGCAGTTCTGCACTGTGCCTGCCAGGCCAGTTCGGTCGACCGGACCGGTCGACCGCACCAAGTGGCCGGTCGACCGGGTCGGTCGACCGATGTGCACAGACGTGCACGCTGGCTACACATTGTAGTCGGTCGACCGGACCGGTCGACCGAGTTGAGAGTTCAACTCTCAGGATGTTTCGGTCGACCGGGCCGGTCGACCGCTAGTGCCCAACGGTCACTTTTCTGACCGTTGGCGGTCGACCGGACGGTCGACCGACGCCTGTCAGAGCTGCCAGCTCAGCTCTAACGGCTAGTTTTCTGTTTGGCCTATATAAACTCCATCTCTTTGGGGATTTTGGCTAAGTTTTTTAAGAGAAAAAATACTGGTTTTCTGAGGTGTTTAAAAGAGTTTTAAAAAGAGTTTGTGGGCTTTAAAACTTCTCATCTTTATTTGTTTTGGATTTTTGGAAAATCAAAGAAAACTAGTTTTGGGATTTTGATTTGGTATTTCATTTTCTATCATATACAAGAGATTTCCCAAGTAGTTTTTCTTTGTTGCTTGTTTCCAAAACACTTTGATTCCACACTTGAGCTATATCTTCTATCCTAAACTATTAGGATCTTGTTTTTTGTGGAAAAGATAAGAGAAAAAGAAAGAGAAGTGTTTGAGGTTGTTTGTTGTAAACCTCATTGTTGTAAACCCTCCTTCATTTGTTGTATCCCTCTTCGGTAGAGGTGATCGGAGTGGTATTGGTTGTGAGCCTCTTAGGTAGAGGTGGAGTTTGGTTGTGAGCCTCTTCGGTAGAGGTGTGTGGATTGTTGTTGTATTTGCTACAGGCCTAACCCCTCGGTTTTGAGGAGGTTGTTGTTGAGAGAGGAGTTTGGTACTCCTAGAGTTGTAAGAAATCCTCTTTGGTAGAGGTTCCCTCGGTGGGAGTTGAGATAGTGGAAATCCTACACGGTGGTGTAGGCGGGGATGTAGAGCAAGGTGCTCGAACCTCGAAACAAATCTTGGTGTTTTGCGTATTGATCCATTGTCTCTCTAACTCTCTCTCTTATATTTGTGCAAAGCATCATATTCATATCATATCATATTTGCTTGTGTTGTGCATTCATATTGCCTTGCATTTATTCATATTGCTATTCATTCTTGATTGCTTGGCTTGATTGTGTGTGCACATATTTCTTATTGCTTGGATTGCTTGTGTGTGTGCCTAACTTGTACTCATCCAACAAGAGCTTCACATAGCGCCTCAACCTGTTTCAAGGGGAATCAGGGGAGTTAGTCCAGAGCCTCGCAAGGGGAATTCGGCTACACTTGTTGTATTGTATTAGTTTGTGCATATTTGCATTAGCTTCCGCATTTAGCGCACTTAGTTTGCATTAAGTTTCTTAGATTAGCAATTACACCTATTCACCCCCCTCTAGGTGTTTTTCAATTGGTATCAGAGCTAGTGCTCCTGATACTTAGGCTTAACATCCTAGGAGTGAGATCCATTTGCTTGCTAATCTCATTTGCATTTGCTTGTTTGCACACATAGTTTACCATGGACTTCATGACCCCTCCTAGCTTTGACCCTTCCAACATTGATGTTTGGAAGTATAGGATGTCCATGTACCTAAAGACCCTAGGTTGCATGTCTTCCTTGCCGCCACCAAGAGATGTTATCTTGGTGATTGCAATCATATAGGGGCCAATGCACAAGCCCTAGAGGCCATTAGAAGCACTTTATCTAAAGAATATCTTTTACGTGTTTCTAATCTTGATTCCGCTTTTGCAGTGTGGAACAAGTTGACAACAACCACCAACACCTCCAAGCTTCAAGTCCAAATCCAACAAGAAGAGGAATCTAGTGGAGAATCCGAGCCACAACAATGCTATATGGTCCAAGGGAATGACTCCCTTGAGGTACATTCGGAACCCTACTTAGATAGTGATGATGATGCTAGTTCTTCTAGTATGATATTGTTGATCCCATGCTCTAAATGAAGAACTTTCAATAGTATGTGAAAAGTTAATTGAAAAATATAAGATTTGAAAAAGAAAAGTCTAGAAATTGAAAAAGAAAATAAGTGTTTGCATGCTAGACTTGACAATATTTTTGCAAGAGAAGGTTGAGTTCTATAATGAAAGGGATTCATTGAGATCTCAATGGAACTTGCACTTAAAGAAAATGAATTTTTAAAGTCTAAAAATGATTGCCATGCTAATTTAAAGAAAAATGAAAACTTGTCTTCTAGAGTTGATTTTGTTTTAAAAGAGAATGTTGTTTTGAAAAACAAAATCATTTCTATTTCCAATGATTTAAATGTTTGCTTAGAGAAAAATATTGTTTTGCAAAATAAGATTGATTCTCATGTTTGCCATGCTAGGGTAGTTTCACCTAAATCACCCATTGCATGTTCCACTTCTTCTATGCTCGAAAATGATATAAATTTGTTAAAGAAGAAAATGGATTGTTTGGGCTCCATATGAGCCAATGTGCCTTGAACCACAATCGGTTGGAAACCTTGGTTCGAAAGAAACAAGTTCCATCCTTTATGCATGCACACCCTTCACGGCATACACATGCTCCTCACGGACACACCCATTACATGTATGCTCATGTGTACACTTGTACACATTGTGGACGTAGGGCCACCTTGCTAAATTTTGTTATGATAGATTACATACTCCTAATTTGCAAAGAATTTTTGTTTGGGTTAGAAATGAGACTAACCCCCATGGACCCAACAAGAAGATGTGGGTACCAAAGACCACCCCTCCTATTATTTTTGATGTAGGTGTGGGCTCTCACATGACGTGAGAGTGATGACACCTTGGAGTGGATGCGTTCCGGACTTAAAGGAAATCAAATGGATGCATCACTTTCAAGGGAAGGTTTGGTGGAGAGGACCACCATGTTTTGGAGACAGGAGAGTTGCTTCTTTCGGTTTTTGGTAACAATCCTTTACTCCCATTTATTGTTTACATGCTTTCCATTTCATTGCTTATAGCATATTTTGATGTTTTATAGCATGTTTCATTGTCTATGGATTAGTATGTTCATTCCATGTTTATTAGATCCTTGACATACATGTATAGTATTTGAGACACACATGCTTATTTGATTCACATTTAGTGTTCTCACCATTTGTTTAAGCTATAATGTACATCATGAATCTAATACATGTGAATTTACATAGTAATCATGTTTTAGTTTTATCATGATGACTTTTATATTTGTTTTGATGCTTCATGTTTTGAATATATGTTTAGATGTTTGTTTTCATTAAGACTAGTTATATACTTGTACATAGAGTGGGCTACAAATAAATCTATATATGTTGAGCTTGATTGCTTATTGAACCCATTAGATGTGCTAGTATATGATTCATACATTTCAAACTTGTATTCCTTTTTGGATTTGTTTTATGGATTGTGTGTTTCACTTCATGTATATGTGTATTTTGCCAAACTTGAAGATATACATGTATACCCCTTGAGTCATTTGCCCTTCATGCAAATATCTATTATGGACTCAAAGTGTGTTTAAGGATATGTGTGTATACTTCTTGTGTTGACAAATCATACATATACCTTGAAAAGAATTGGTATCAAATTGTTTTAATGAAAAGCTAAATTTTCATACTTTTCATGCTTTTCATGTTTTCATGATTGTCATGTTTATTGTGTCAATATTTAACTTCATGTATATGTCCATCTTATCCATACTATTGACTATACATGAGTATCCTTTTTGAGCCACGTGCCTTAATGCATATTTAGTGGACTCGTTATGTTTTGGATATGTATGTATATTTTAGCTTGTATTAGACATACATATGCCTTGAAGATTAAATAAGGAGTTTTATATGATTTTTCATGCTTTTTGATGGAATTATGTTTTAAGGAATAATTGAGCTTAATGAATATTTTTCATGATTATGATCTTCACATATTATTTGTACACTCATATCTATTGCTCATGTTTTGTTTCTCATGAGTTATGCTTATTGGTTAGAGTGATGATTATCATGTGAATTTAATTTTTGTTTTATTCCTTACTTGAAGGATTTCGTGCTACTTAACAAGTTTTCCATTTAACTAGTTGCGGTATTCTTCATATGGTAGAGATTTTCAAACAAAACTACATTTTCAAATCTATTTTTGAAAACCCCTACCATCCAAGGGCGGTAGGATGGGAGATCATGTTCATGTATGCCCTAAATTGAAAATCTTTAAAACTTGAATTATGATTGGTGGTAGATAATATGATGTATACACTTGACCTTATTGCTATGTCAATTGGTATCATTGAACTCTTTCAATTGGTATCATTTTGATCTTCTTGTATACTCATATATGTTTTGTATGTATGTATGCTTTAAATTCCAAGTATATCAATTTCTATTGGTATCTATTTTTCATACATATATATGTTTGTGTTTATGCTAGTGCTTGAGTTTCAATTTTGTTTAATTGATTACTTTTAAATTGTTATCAAGACTATGCATGTCTTTAGTTTGTTTTTCATAAAGGGGGAGAAAATTTGATTTTGTATTTCAATTGGTAATTGTACTCCCACTCTTTATGATTAAAAGTTGTTATTTTAAACATATGATATCAACATCAATTATATGTTTTTAAATGAACAATTCTTACAATTGGTATCAATGTTTTTATGTAAAATCTTTTCAATTGGTAAAATATTTACAATTGGTATCATATTTAAGAAATTCAAAATTTTTATGTTGTTTTACAATTGGTAATTTGTTATGTTTAATTCCAATTGGTATCTCAAAATGTTGTTTAAAGAAATATTCAAAGTTTTGATTTGTATTTCCTATATGCAAGGAGAGCTTAACATCTCTCTTACATATAGATTCATGTTGAGTATATTATAAATTGAGGAGCTTGACAACTCTTCTTTATATGATAACGTGTGTAGGGGGAGCTTCACATCTCCTCTTATGCATTACATAATATGTATTATGTGAATTGGGGCTTGTCATCCCTTCTTCATGTAATGCATATGTGTAGGGAAGCTAACTTAGCGTCTTCCTCTTCATGAATGTATATAGCATATAACATATATTGATCCTTGTTTATTGGTATCAAGATACTTCATTGACATATTTTTAATTGATATCATGTTGTAGTCACCCTTATTGATTTTTTTGTTTTAGACAAAAGGGGGAGAACATTGTTTGCATTGTTTTGATTGACAAAAGGGGGAGACGTATTTTTACCCCTCATTTTATCTATGGTTTTGATTGTTTACCCCTTTGTTGATGATTGACAAAAAGGGGGAGAAGATTTATGATATTTTATATGCATGCTTATGTTTATGCATATATTATGTTTTAATCTCAAGAATCTAGAGCTTATTTGATTTAATTGATTTATAGAGTTTGCTTTGTAATTGGTATCTAGAGCTTATTTTGCTTTAAATATTCCATTTGATATCTAGAACCATTATTGTTTATGCATATGCATGTTTCATGTTTAATATTCATTGCATATATTTATTGTTTATCCCTATGCATGAGTTAAGGGGGAGCTTCCTGAAGCTTATCTTTAATCCATGCATATATAACTCCATGAGTTTTGTCATCATCAAAAAGGGGGAGATTGTTGGCCCAATGGCCTTCCACTCTAGTTTTGATGATGATCAACTCATGTAGTTATATTTACTAATATTCTTGTGTTTCTAAGTTTCAGATCATTAACAGGATATTAGTTGATGATTAGCTTCAACAAGGAGTTTAGAAGCTATTCATGATGATTCCGGTGCCAAAACTTAAAGATCATACCTTGCACTTGGAGAATCACGGTTTTGGACCGAGTCTACTTGAAGATGGAGTTCCTCAAGAGAAGACATAGGTATCCTAGTTTAGATTGTGAGTTTTAGATCCATTTGTAAAGCTTAGTATAGTTGATATGCTCAAGTGCACAACACACACGTTTATGTTTTGATGTGTGGTTTCATGAATAGTTTGATCAAAACAAGTTTTCAAGATTTATATGTATAGTAGATGTTTTCTATTTATACATACATGCTTAACTTATAGACAAACTTATTTTGACTATCCTATTCATGTTTTGGAAAAATCTAGTATGATAAAATACAAGTTTTGTTTATGATAAAAATACAAGAGTTGGTTTTGGTATTTCTATCATGCATATCCTTTAAACCAAAACCTTGTTATATGCTAGATATCAAAAACATAGATATTTCATTATGATTGTGTAGTGGATCATATCCATACACACTATGCTTTAATAAGTTCAAAATATCTTGTTTTTGTACTTTGTGAAGTTATGGAAAAATAAGTTTTAGAAAAACATATTTTTAGAAAAACAGTTTTTATTATGATTAAAACTATTTAGTAGATTTACTGTGAATTTATGGGATTTTATTGAGTGAAAAGACCTATTTTCAAATCCGTATCTGTGCAGTTCTGCACTGTGCCTGCCAGGCCAGTTCGGTCGACCGGACCGGTCGACCGCACCAAGTGGCCGGTCGACCGGGTCGGTCGACCGATGTGCACAGACGTGCACGCTGGCTACACATTGTAGTCGGTCGACCGGACCGGTCGACCGAGTTGAGAGTTCAACTCTGAGGATGTTTCGGTCGACCGGGCCGGTCGACCGCTAGTGCCCACGGTCACTTTTCTGACCGTTGGCGGTCGACCGGGACGGTCGACCGACGCCTGTCAGAGCTGCCAGCTCAGCTCTAACGGCTAGTTTTCTGTTTGGCCTATATAAACTCCATCTCTTTGGGGATTTTGGCTAAGTTTTTTAAGAGAAAAAATACTGGTTTTCTGAGGTGTTTAAAAGAGTTTTAAAAGAGTTTGTGGGCTTTAAAACTTCTCATCTTTATTTGTTTTGGGTTTTTGGAAAATCAAAGAAAACTAGGTTTTGGGATTTTGATTTGGTATTTCATTTTCTATCATATACAAGAGATTTCCCAAGTAGTTTTTCTTTGTTGCTTGTTTCCAAAAACACTTTGATTCCACACTTGAGCTATATCTTCTATCCTAAACTATTAGGATCTTGTTTTTTGTGGAAAAAGATAAGAGAAAAAGAAAGAGAAGTGTTTGAGGTTGTTTGTTGTAAACCTCATTGTTGTAAACCCTCCTTCATTTGTTGTTCCCTCTTCGGTAGAGGTGATCGGAGTGGTATTGGTTGTGAGCCTCTTAGGTAGAGGTGGAGTTTGGTTGTGAGCCTCTTCGGTAGAGGTGTGTGGATGGGTTGTTGTATTGGCTACGGGCCTAACCCCTCGGTTGTGAGGAGGTTGTTGTTGAGAGAGGAGTTTGGTACTCCTAGAGTTGTAAGAAATCCTCTTTGGTAGAGGTTCCCTCGTGGGAGTTGAGATAGTGAAAATCCTACACGGTGGTGTAGGCGGGGATGTAGAGCAAGGTGCTCGAACTCGAAACAAATCTTGGTGTTTGCGTATTGATCCATTGTCTCTCTAACTCTCTCTCTTATATTTGTGCAAAGCATCATATTCATATCATATCATATTTGCTTGTGTTGTGCATATTTCATATTGCCTTGCATTTATTCATATTGCTATTCATTCTTGATTGCTTGCTTGATTGTGTGTGCACATATTTCTTATTGCTTGGATTGCTTGTGTGTGTGTGCCTAACTTGTACTCATCCAACAAGAGCTTCACATAGCGCCTCACCCATTTCAAGGAGAATCAAGGGGAGTTAGTCCAGAGCCTCGCAAGGGGAATTCGCTACACTTGTTGTATTGTATTAGTTTGTGCATAATTTGCATTAGCTTCCGCATTTAGCGCACTTAGTTTGCATTAAGTTTCTTAGATTAGCAATTACACCTATTCACCCCCCTCTAGGTGTTTTTCAAATGACACACACTGTACTACTGATCCAGGCAAAACCACATCCAAGTTTAACTGCTCTAACTCTGCCCATAACTCCCTCTACTGACTCAACATCATGTAGGAAAGCTTTCTGCTCAGCACATCCGGTACAACATTCACCTTCTCTGGGTGATAATGCAAATCCAAGTCAAAGTATGCCATCAATTCCAACCACCATCTCTGTCTCATATCAGATCCTTCTATGTAAACACATACTTGAGACTTTTATGGTCGATGAAGATCTTCACTCGCTGGCCCCAAAAGATAATGCCTCCACTGCTTGAGAGCAAAAATCACGGCTGCAAGTTCTAAATCAAGCGTCGGATAGTTCTTCTCGTGCGTCTCAATTGTCTCGAAGCGTAAGCTATCACCTTGCCTCGCTACATAAGAACGCAACCCAAGCCTCTCCCTGATGTGTTACTTAGAATAACCAATCCTCCTGACTTATCCGGCATTGTCAGAATAGGAGTTGTAGTCAACCTCAGCTTCAACTCCTCAAAGGCCTCCGACATTCATCTGACCAAATGAACTTCTCCTCTTTCCTGGTCAACTTAGTCAAAGACCCTGCAATCTTTGAAAAGTCCTTAACAAATCTCCTGTTATCCTGCAAAACCGAGGAAACTCTGAACCTCAGTAACTGACATTGGTATTGGGCAATCACTAACTGCTTCAATCTTTACTGGATCCACTGCAATACCTTCTCCTGACACTATGTGTCCAAGGAAAGATATCTTATCTAACCAAAAGTCACACTTGCTCAACTTAGCAGACAGCTTGTTCTCCCATAAGACTTGAAACACAATACGCTGAAACCCTAGGCTCTGATATCAAGGAATATTTGTATTAATGTTTACACATCGCTATGTAGCTGTGTTGGATTTTACTCATTAAAAATCTAACATAAGTAAGATAGTATTAGTAATTATTATGTTATTAGTAATAAAAGCTACAATAAGAGCATGACAAGCTGGTTTATGCTGCTAATAACCGACATTAGATGTAGTTAAAAGACATTAGCTAGCAAAGAAGAACTTTAGTGATGATATAAAAGAAGGTAATAGATTTATAAAATGAGTGCTAGATAGCTAGATCTTATAAGCAAATGATGCTCATAACGCACGTCATAGCATACAAGAATAATTTTAATATAATAATTCAATAGTAATTTAAAGTACACTCATTATTACAATAATCGTTTTTTATTACTAGCTTAGCGTAATTTTGAGACACTTATTAAAATGTTATAATATTATATCATGAGATAATTTTATTAATTTTTCAACCACCTTACATAGTTTGTAGTACTAAGTTGCTTTGAGTAAACAAGCACAGTTTAAGCAAAGTTTGCAACAACAAGTTAGTTTAGCAATCATCAGTTGAAAAGCTCATAATCGTGCTTTTAGCAAATACATACAGTTAAATCTGTGGATATTTAATAAGATGACACATTCTTAAAAATATAGATCTAGCCCAACAGTGTAAAAGTCGACGTGTGATTAAGAAAATACAGAAAGAGTAATTTAATATTAGTTATTCTCAGTAGTCTGTATAGAAATAGAAGATGAATCTTATGGGTCTGAACACAAATAACTTTTTAAGCCCTCTACTCAACATTAGTTATCTTATAGAAAATCCTTCCACTAGACGTAGTAACAAGTTCTCACCACAGTGATTAGATAGCTCAATTAAAGAATTTAGATACGGTGACTTAAACAGTGCACAATAGCCCTACATGAAACAATAAATGCAATGGTAAGCAAAAGTTGTATTTGCACAGAGAAAATTTATTGCAACGCCTAAACCTACGACGAAGAAACATAACATCAAGCACTGCACTCGCGACCAGCAGCAGTCAGTTTTAACTAACTTGATTATAATCATACGTAACATTAGAATTATCATTAGTTTGCTCTTACATTTTATAGACTTCTAGCAGTTCTACACATTACACTTTTCATTATATAGATCTTTTTGTCACATTTGCAGCTGATTTATCAGTACTCTACAGTGCAAAGCAACGAATCTCAAGTAATATATATGTAAAAGCTATTTTGTCATGACCTAGCATAATTGCAACATGATCGTAAGCAGTCTTTCTATTTAGCATTAATTAGCATGAGTCAAGACCAGCACTCTCAAACGTTACCTACACACGATATAAGAAAATAATATCTAGAGAATTTAAGTAAAATGTTCGAAACGAATACGAAAGCTTTGGAGAAGCTACTATAAGCTAGCTTCATGTCTTTGGAGTGGCTACTATAACTAGTTTGTATATAGCGTAGTCACGACATGTCGTATAGAGCAGACATAACCATCACAAACATAAATCAAATACAAGTTCAATTACGAAATATAGTAGAGACATATTACACTACACAATTAGAGAGTCTAAAAGAGTAGGAATGCACAGTAGAATGGTAGCTTAGAGTAATTGTAGCACACGTAGTCTAAAAGTTGTTTTCAGTATGAGCACCTAGCAAAAGTAATATGTTAGCACGTCGCTGAAACTATTAAGAGAGCCATTTTGACATAAAATTTAAAACCTCTGCATAATACAATATTCTAATAGCTACAAACGGATGCATGATACATAACAATATAACAAAACCTAAAGAAAATACACATGAAGTGACATTAATATACGACTATAATAGCACACCAACATATTAGCAAACTAGAGAAGCGACGTGAAAGTTTTATTTTCTCCTTTGATTTTTTCTTTTTATCATTTCCTACTTTATTGAAATTTCGGGGACGAAAGTTTTGTAAGGTGGGTAGAATACAATATCCCTAATTAATAATACAATATTTGTATTTTATTTTAAAAAATTTATTTGGTTTCACTTATTTTTATTAATATTAAATATACAATTATTTAGGAAAATGTTAATTTCGAATATTTATTATTACTACCATTTCTATTTTTACCATTATTATTATTATTAACTCTTATTTAATTATTACTCTTACCATTATATTATGGCTATTATTTATTATTATTATTAGAGTTATTACTATTAATACTATTAATATTGTTTTTGTTGTTATTATTAATTACTATTATTAATGTTAGTTTTTGTTATTATTGTTATTATTATTATTATTATTTTTTGCTATATTTAGTAGTAATTGTTATTATTTTTATTTCATTATGATTGTTATTTATGATTATAATTATTAGTATTATTTTTTTGTTGTTTATTTTTATTACTAATATTATTCTTCACCTTTTCTATTCCTTGATCCAAACCCCTTTAGTCTATTTTATACCCATTCTCTCTAACCAAACTCAAACCCTAAACCCTACAGCCCATTAACCAATTATCCATACCCATTAGACCCAAACCCAATATATCTAATCCTATATAAATCATCTTATCTCTTAAACCCTAACCCTAATCTCACTTCATCCCCATCTCTGCAGCCGCCATCTCCTCTTCAGCACAGTCGATGCCTTCTCTTCTCCTCTCTACCATGGTACATAGCCCTCGCCATGGCCTGCTATCCCCCTGGAGATCTCCGTCATGGGTGTCTCCTTACCTGCATCGAAACCCCCTCCTCTGGCCGTGTCTACCCCCTCTCTGTATTGTTCTTTCCCCTAGCTGAGCCCCATGTAATCCACCCTCTTCTCTCTACCGAGCATCACTCCCTTGGTGCATAACCCCCCCGCCTAACCGCATCTCCGTCCTTGCCGGCAGAGTCGCGCAGGCATTGCCACTCCATCCCACGGCAACACCTAACACCATCCACCCCTCTGATCTGCCGCCCAGACTCACAGCAGCAGTATCCTCCATGGTCTGGCCGTTTCCCCATAGCTGCTGCCCAAGCCTGGAGTCCCCAAGCCGCACCAGAGCCTACGACATGCCACCATAACCTTCATCCCAATATCCCTAGTTTAAATGTTGTATTTTTATTTTCTAAATAATTAATTTTGCTTTACTTATTATTTTATTATTGTTAATTAACTTAATTTATAGTTATTATTATTAAATATACAAACTATTTTGAGATAATAAATGGTATTTTGCTTTATATATTATTATCATTATTTCCTACCAATATTTGAATTACTTATTACTATTATTTCTATTATTATTCTTATTATTAATTGCTACTATTAGTAGTAGTTATTACTATTATTATTTCATTCTTATTATAATTTATTATTATTTGTGTTAATATTATTATTGTTGTTGTTAATTATTATTGTTATTGATAAGTACTATTATGTATTAATATTATTATTATTAGTATAATTATTACTAAGTATGATTATTATTATTTGTTAATATTATTATTAGTGTTGAGATTATTATTTTTTTAATGTTATTATATTGTTTTTATTAACTATTATTATTACTATTATTCATTAATATTACTATTATTTATTATTATTAATTGCTATTGGTAGTACTGGTAGATGTTAATTATATTACCATTGTTATTGTTATTATTAATTATCATTAGTAATACTGTTAATTATTTTGTTATTAATTATCAATACTATTATTGGTTGTTTCTAGCTCCAAACCTATACCCATTAGCCCACTCCATACCATTATTCTTTAGCCCATTATCTAAACCCATAACCAATACCCACAAATCCAAACCCAATCGTAATCATCTTTTTACCCTAATCCTAGCCCTAACCTAATCTCCATCTCCTTCTACACAGCCGCTACCTCCACCTTCTCCATACACGGCAGTCCTAACCCGTCGGAGCGCCGTCGAGATCCACACCGCACAGGCCAAGCCCGAACCCCCGACTTGCTCTCCATGTCACGGCTACACACCCCACCGCCATCACCTCAACTTCACCCAACACCAACCCTCACGACAATCCCCCTCCTGACTGAGCTCATCTCGGGCTGCTCACCACTAAGCCCCATGGCCCCCTCTGGCTCCTCGATCTCTTCCGCTGAACTCTAGGCCATCCCTATTACCCTCTGTTTACTGAGACCACCTTCCTTAGGCCTGCCCTACTCCACCCAGCCGATCCCCCTCACGGCCTGCTTCCCTCCTTCTCCACCTCCAACCCCGTGGTCGAGCCCTCTGCCGGCATGCCCTCTGCGCACTTTCCACGACCATTGGCCACATCCCCGGTATCACCACCAGCAGCGCACCATGTTAGTCGTACCCCAATGCCCATGGCTAGCCACTATGAGATCCTAATACCCCCAGCCCCGCGGCCTCTCGCCTCATCGTCGGAACACTCCTCTCCTCTGACGAGCCATTGACCCTTCGTGACCTCCGCCGGTGTGCCGAGCCACCCCTTTTGTCGTGAGTCTCTCTATCTCTCTCACTTTCTTTGTATCATGCATTATGTGTGTGTTTTTATGTGTGTTTATTATGTATGTGCATGTGGGTATATTAGTGTGCATGATTATGTGTGTGTTTATAATTAGGTATATGTTATTTTCTTTGTGCATGGGAATGGTATGTATGGTATGTGGGTGTGTATGTGTGAGTGTGTGAGAATGTGTATGCATGTGTGGGGATGTATATATAATATGTATAAGAGTGTATGTAAGTGTATTTTTGTGTATACCTGCATGTGGTGTACTATGTATGTATGTGTGTAATTATGAGCGAGTGTATGTACATGTGGGCGTGTGTACATATTCGGTGTGCGTGAGTACGTGTGTGTATGTATTGTGTGTGTTTGTGTGTCGCACGTATATGTGTTTTTGTAGTGTATATGAGTATGTATGTACGTATGCTTGTGTATGCTAGTGTGAGTGTATGCACGTGTGTGTAGAGTGCATGTGCCGTGTGTGTTGTATATGTGTATGTGTATGTAACATGTTTGTGTGTGAGGGTTTTGCGTATTGTAGCGATTCGGACTCGTTCGTGCGATCCGAACTCAGTAACAGGAGATTTGAGTTTGTGTCATTGTGGGCCCGATACACTGATGATCCGAAGACCAACCAATGAGATGATCTGGAGACTCGTACCAATTTGTGCAGTGAAGACCAGACGGTGATTCAGATTCAAAACAACGTCATTTCATATGAGTGTTTGCTTTTGTGTTATTTCCTTATTTACTATCGTCAATAGGTATTTATTTTTACTTGTATCATTTCATGTGACCATCTGATTTATTTTACCAGTATGATTGTCCGTATCATTTCAAGAGATATCCGTGAGCGTCCACTTTAATTCTGTAGTTGATATGAGCGTTTATCTACGTCATTACCTGTGATTTGACATTTTTAACTTTGACTAGTTATAGTATATCTTATACTACACTTGATCTTATAATTAACCAAGTTGTGAGTAGTGACTTTATATCTTCAATATTTTCCTTCTGAAGTCAGTTAATAACTATTTAGTTGTCAGATAGTAGTTATTAGTTATTCAGGTATCAGCTATTATTGACATAATCAGTTGTTGGAGATATCTGGTCACTATTATATTTTAGTAATAACTTATATTGTTGCTTATTAATAAAAGACAGCATAACCAGGGAACAGGGGTAATTGTCTAATGAAGCATGTCGTATATGTTGGAAGGATTAGGTATGGTTCACCATGTTTAGGTTTGTAGATTGTCTAACAATCACTGAAGACAAGTCATCAGATAACAGAGTCCATACTTCAGACGTAAGGATGATCAAGCCATTAATGCAGTGTCAAGATGCGGAGTTTGAAGCCGACATCTCAACATCACTGCAGTGCCCAAACGCGGAGTTCGGGCCCGAGTCTCAATATCACTGTAGTACCAAAACGCAGGGCTCGAGGCCCGCGTCTCAACATTACTACAGTACCAAAACGCAGGGCTCGAGGCACGCGTCTCAACACTATAGCAGCGCCCAAATGCGGAGCTCGAGGCCCGCGTCCAGCATCACCTTCTCGTTATAACTACCCTCTTTACTAGGTCAAGTACTGTCCACGTAATGAGAGGAGTTAACCCCCATTATGTCGGATTTTAGGGGACAGTTTTACCCCTAGAACCCCCTATAAATAGCTAAAGTTGCTATTGAAATGGGTCAGATTTTTCAGTTGAGGAATATTGTCTTTAAAAAGAGTTCAACTCTTCTACATAAACTTGCTGAGTTTAAGTTTTCGCCAAATCTCTTTGAGATTTCATTTGATAGGAGCTGTGCTACTCCATTAGTGATCCAGGGAAAATTCTGAAGAATTGATGTTCACCCGGCCAATGAAAACAAGATTCACTTTTCACCGCTACGCAACGAACCAATCACTAAACAAAGAGGAGATTTGAGCTTGAATATCTCCTCTCTCTTGTAATTGAATTTTGAGTTATTGTAATCTTTCATTGATTCAAGAAGACTTTGCAATATTTTCAATTTTTTGACTCGTACGAGAGATGGCGACTCCGCTGGGGATTACGTTATCCACTGACGAGCAAGTTATGGTGCAAGGTGATGTCAACTTCGTGGTAAAGACAGTAGAGTCACTTTTCGTGAAATTCAACCAGGCAAAGTACGAGGAGTTTCTTTCTTCTGGCTCCAAGAGCCTCAGAGTGGCGCGGCAATACCGCAGGGTCTCCTCAAAGATCCACTCTCAAGTCTCTTCAGAGACTTTCCAAGAATGGCCTGCACAAACACGCCCATTTCTGGACGTGTGGCCCACGTGGCCCGCGTCAATGTCTCCCATGAGACCCGCGAGGCCAACGATGATGAAGACCAATATCGCCATGCCTCTCCTCTCAAGATTTCTCAATTTTAGGTACCGGGGGTCCCCAACAACCGTGAAGCATTACCAGAATGCTGAATGTTGACAAAGGCATCGCGCACGTCGACAACAGATGAAAGAAGCTGAAAAAGCTATCTGTCTAGCAGATATAGACCGCGAGGCTCAAGCCCGCATTTCTTTTGAGCAACGCTAGACTCGTGAGACCCGCATCTCCATACCAAAATGCGGAGTTCATGAAGTTTGCGTCTCTCGAGTTTTACCTCAGAGACGCGATGTTCAGCAATGCGAGTTCTGCGTCTTTGCCCAAAGACACGAGACCCGCATCTCCATACCAAAACGTGAAGCTCATGAAGTCCGCGTTTCTGAGCTACCTCATAGGAGCAAGGTCCGCGTCCCTTCTCAAGGACATGAGACCTGCATTTTTGTGCCAAGATGCGAGGTCTGAGTCTCTCCTCAAAAACGCGAGACCCACGTCTTAAAGCGAGAGGTCCGCGTCTCTTCTGCAGAGAATGAGCCTCACATCTCCAATTCAAAAAGTGAGTCTTGCATCTCTGAGACCTGCATCTCAAAAGTTATGGCGCAAGACTCATGTTCACTCCCCGACCGCTGAGGTCAGGGCTGAACTGGGAAGTCCTCATCCTTAGAAATTCAAGGCTGGGAGGCTGGTCTCTTCGGTCCTCCTCAAACAGATCTAAGAGACTACTTGACAAAAGAGGAGTGTTCATCAAATTACTCCACAATACTGTTGTGAACGTGTAATACTCTTGTTATGTAATACGCTAAATAAAATAAAATAAATAAATAAAGAAACCAAAAAATATATATATATATATATATATATATATATTATATATATATATATATATATATATATATTTGTTTATGCCAAATTTTGAGTTCATGTTCCTTTTACTAAACCCTAATACCTAAACATAATGCCACACTGGCGTGTGGTTAGGTAGGAGATCTAATTTATTTAAACAAACCTAAAGTATGACACAAGTCTCCAACCAATCAGTTTCAATAACTTAAGACTTCGATTGACACGTGTGATAGGCGTAGTATGGGATACGTCTATTACAGGTGACAATTGGTGTTCGCTGAAATAATGAACAAGCCAGTTGGTATCAGAGCCATGTTCTTGCATGTTAGTCAGCATAAGTGCATAGCAATTGCATGCTGTAACTGGTAGACTTTGGTAATCTAGTAAGTCCGTTGGTAAGCAAGTGAGTCCGTTGGTAAGCCCTAGGGTGTTCCATGCATTATGTTCCAGGCATAGTTCCAGTCGACCAATAGTTCAGTATACAGTCGATTAACCATTTGTTGAATTCTAAGTAGGCGTTGGTAAGCGTTGGTAAGCAATTGAGTCCGTTGGTAAGCCTGCTGATAGGGTGTTCCAGGTATTGTGTTCCCGTGTTCCAGTCTATTGAGAAGATCAACCCTCGGTTAGTCACACACGAATAATGACTAATATTGTTAGAAGGATGTTTCTAGGTTCCAGTTCGTCCTCAGGATCAAACAGAAAAGTAGTAAAGAGTAGAGAAGATATAGTTCAAGAAGATTTCTTAGAATGGAGAATTTCAAATGAAAGAATAGAAACGTTTACAGTATAGGTACATTTGATTTCAAAACTTCATATGCCATTAAAATTCATGAAGAGACATTTAATATTCAAAATAAATCTCAAACAATTCAACTACTATCCAAACTAGCGTTACAAGAGTTCCTTAGGAAGGATTCCGTTATATTCATTTTGGATTAATACAAATTGCTATCAAGCCCCTAGTTCACACTGGTGTAGATATTCCTATATGCATAGCCTTAAGAGATAAAAGACTCAAGAGATATAAATCATCCATCCTATCCATGATTCAGACCAATATATGTAACGGACCAGTCTATTTCAACTGTATACCAAATTACTCTGTATCCTTAACCGACCCATTATTCCTAGATTCATTGATCTTAGACATCCACTTGCAAGGTGATGAGTTCGAAAGATTCACCGAACAAGTAGCGTTTTGTATAAAATATACTTTAAATTAATGAGTTCTCATATGAACCCAAGATTCAAAATGATAGGTTCACCCACTCAAGAGGAAACTGTCCTACTTCAGATCGAATCTGAACAGTCAAAGACTTTCGTCCCCAAAAGATTAAAATGGAATGAGATTACAATCCCAGAAGAATTCAAAATAGAAAACCCTCAAAATCCTAGAGACATAGAAAGAATAGAAATCTCTGACATCATAGAAGAAAACGACGGAACGGTATTAATAAGATTTAATTTATCTAGGGAAAAACCTTCAACTTCTTATAGGTACGCCGAACCAAGTAGGAAATCATGTTCTGAATATTCCTTCCAATAACCCATCAAAGTATTCCATAAATCACCTCTTCCATAAGTAAATCAAGAAAGTTACTCTCCAACATCATCCCAAATGAGAGCATACTTTACTGGAGAAATTAATGCAATTACCAGTCAGAAACCATTCATTAAAGAAGTTTCGAATTAATGGGAGACTTTAGGGAATCCAAATATTTTAATTGGTTCTCAAAATTTGATAGGACTTACAAAGAGAAACTAATAAAAGAATGGATCATCTTCATGAACGAACATAAGTTTGATTTCATTTTTGAATTTGGTTAAAATATTATTTAGAAAAATAAGGAATTCAAACCCATACGAACAATACCAAATTAATGTCCAAACTAGTCTATATAAGAAATGGCAACTCACAGATGGAAATACTGTAACTTCAATTCATCCACCATTACAATCCATCAAAATTCCAACTAATGAAGGAGAAGTCACTGCTTCACCCTTTAAAAGAGGAAAAAATAATAATGAACCAGTTAACATTGACGACATTAAAAGGTATACCATCAAAATAATTATTCAAATCAATTGTTACATACCATAACTCAACAAATTGATTATCTATCAACAGAAATTAAAAGAAGTCAAAATAACTCAAATCCTAAGTTCCCACAAAGTCATTCAAAACCACATTTCCAACCAAATAGTTTACCTGCAGAATACGAAAAAGATTCAAACCAATGAATTTACTAGCAAGAGTAACTCAAGCTCTAAAAAAATAATGAAAATACTCGAGTACTTCAAAGGTCAATACTATTAAAGAAAAAATTCAGCCAACAAGTTTATTAGGACGAGTAAATCAAGCCTTAGAAAAAAATAATAATACTTCAAAAGTTAACGCTATTAAACAAAAGGATAAATCAGAATCTGAAACACAGACGAATCAGATGACTCATTAGTACAACATAAATCAAATAGAAGATAATATTCAAGGAACAGACCAAAATTTAGAAATTAATCGAGTAAATACAAATACAAGAAAAATAATTCATACAGAAATAATAATCAAAATTCATATAATTAGCGCAAAGGCAACACTAGGAATATTACCGTAGGCCAACTCCTCCAGATATTCAATACGAAGAAAAGGCAATATTCAAATCGAGTTATGACGACACTTCTGTCTACGAATGGAACATAGACGGAAAGAGTGAATAGGAAATACTCAATACATTACAAGAAATAGGTATGGCTGTAACAGCCTACAAAACCAACCGATTACCAGAACAAAATGCCACAGTCTACATAGTCACTGGATTCACTGGACAATTAAAATACTGGTGGGATAATTCATTAACCCTAGAAGAAAACAAACTATTCTAAATCATGAAATAGAAGTAGAAGATGATCAAGGAATAATTACTAAGAAAAATGACTCTGCCAATTTTCTCATTGTTACAATAGCAACTCATTTTGTAGGAAATCCTGCAGAAGAATTAGGATCTTCAAAATATTCCTTACTAATTTAAGGTGCCCAACCCTTTCTGATTTCAGATGGTATAAAGACATGTTCCTGACTCATGTATTAAAACGGTCCGATTCAACCAAATCATTTTGGAAAGAAAAATTCATTACTGGTCTACCCAATTTATTCTCCCAAGAGTATTTACAAGCATTAAGAAGGTTATGGAGTAGAAGACGATAACATTGACCTTAGTACCATAACATATGGTCAATTATTCGCATTTGTTAAAAAGGAAGCATTACAAGCGTGTCAAGAGTTAAAATTCCAAGCCAAATATGGCAACAAACGTCAAGAAATGAGCTCCTTCTGTGAAGCATTTGGCATCACAGGAATAAGGGCTCCTTCAACAGAGAAAAAATATAATCAAAAATAATTACAAATAAAAAATCTAAACCAAGAAAACCTAAATATTCTCAAAAATATTCAAACGATAACTATTATCAAAATAAATCCAAACCAATTACTTGTTATAAATGTGGCAAACCAGGTCACATGGCGAATAGATGTAGATCAAAACAACAAAGTAAAATTAATGAAATAATAAATGGCATATCAGACGTAGATTCAAATATAAAAGAAAAATTAAAAGAAAGATTACAAATCTATTCTGAAATTAATAAAATATCTGGCGACGATGATTTCTATAATTCATCAAGTTCAAATGACTCAAGCGAAGCTACTTGTAAATGTAAACAAGTCAATATGATTAATCTGTCTAAGGAAAATACTTTGAAAAGAAAATCAAAAGAATTAATATTTGATATGATACAACAAATTCCTGATCCAAACAAACAAAAGGAACACTTAGAAAAATTAAAAGCTTTAATAATAAATGAAGAAGGAGAAAGGATAATCTCTTAACTCAACCTTTTAGCATTTCAAAACTTTTTGAAACTTATCCGATTAATACCAGCCTAAAGACTAAATCAAATGACATTCAAGAAATCCGAATAGAAATAAAACAATTAAAAGACGAAATTAAACACATTAAAGAAGATCTAAGAGAAGTAGAAACAAAAAACTTAACTTATGAAACACAAATGTCCCTTATTCAAGGTCAAATTCATAAAGGAAAAGAAATTATAACTAAAGAACCACCCTTCTCCTTAGATGAAATCACTATTTCCACCACTGAACCTTCAGACCCTAATTCTTTTCGACCATTAAAAGATTTAATTATCAAAAATTGTTCATATAAATAACACTTGCCATTAATAATTCCAAAGTAACCTTCACAGCCATGGTAGATTCAGGAGCTGATCATAGTGTAATCAGAGACGGGATCTTTCCAACGAAATATTATGAATCAACAAATGAAAAATTGGTAACGGCAAATAATTCACCATTAAGAGTCATGGGAAAGCTAACAAGAATATCAATATGTAATGAAAAAATTTGTTTCAAACATCAATTCATTATTGTTAATGATTTAAACACTGATGTAATATTAGGAATTCCATTTTTAACTCAAATCTACCCATTTTGGATTGATTCAAACGGCTTAGGTACGAATATCATGGGACAAAAAATCTTATTCAACTTTATAATTCCTATTAGATACAAAGAATTAAGTACCCTACAAACTAATTCAATTTACCAGAGTATAAATCTAATTAAAAGAAAACAAAATAAGATTAGATTCCTACAAGATGGTGTTATAGAACGATCACTACAAGATGTCAACACTCAGGTAGTCAAACAGGAAAAGATTCATTCAAGTCCTTACATTCCTTGCACAGTTCATTCAAGTCTTTGCATTCCTCAAATAATTCATTCAGGTCTTTGCATGAAAGGGTTCATTCAAGCCTTTGCACTCCTCATACATTCATAATAGTGGAAACCAGTGCATCTAAGCATATCTTTCATAAATGGCAAGCCATTATTTCTATTCTCAGTCTTGACAATTCCTTACCCAATTCCCCGACAAACAGATTCAAAATGAACGTAGACAAAGGAAAGTCTCCGATTCAGAAGACAGTCAATTCAAAAGATTACGAGATAAAAATCTCATCCCTCTCTACATCTCCTATTCAAAGTCCTAATAGATTCCAAGTTCTAGGAAACTTTTCCCCTCTTCCTTATGCTATGACTTCTCAACACCTTCTTCAAAAATTCAAAATACTTCAAGGCCTCGGTCCACAACCGATTCATCCCCCTATTTCACAAAGAAAAACCAAGAACATTTACTTCTCACCACTTTCAATGAAGTTCCTAATTACAAACCCTTACCTCATTTGTCAATAAAATCCTACCTAACGGTTGCCAATGGATTCCCAATGACCCACTCAAAACCCAGAGATATTATGAACTTGTCCTGGT
The DNA here is from genome assembly GCA_038442645.1 of Agave tequilana. Taxonomy (NCBI): domain Eukaryota; kingdom Viridiplantae; phylum Streptophyta; class Magnoliopsida; order Asparagales; family Asparagaceae; genus Agave; species Agave tequilana. The sequence goes on from JAVJIF010018934.1 coordinate 132,783, forward strand.
TGACTCAGGCTCCATTGAGTTATACCATACCATGGACAAAATAATCCTGACAAAATCTCCTATTCAAAATGTATTATTAAAGAATAATCAAACCATCAGAATGGGCAAGCTTTGCCACAACAAAGGACTTCACCGTCAACTTTATTCCTAAAGGCTACTCCTATCATGATTATAGGATGGCATGGTATCGTGCCTTTCTCTACAGACCATTTGACCACTCATGATTCTTTACTTTTCATTCAAACTGCCAAGAAGAATTTCCAATTTGGTTCTATGAATGGTGGCATTCATACGGACCCACAACAGACATCCTACCACCTACAGTACTCAAAGGATTCAATATCTATCTACTCAAAGCTAGAGGATTACACTACGAAAAGATAGCACAATTCTAAAGAGAATTCAAGGTTCCATGGATATTCTGCTGGAGCTACAAAATCTCCCAACACTACTCCATTGCTGACAAGTTCCCGATGAGCCTCTTCCGGAATTCAAAATTAAATGATGGGACAAATTCAATCAAGCAATATGCTCTGACATAACAGTTACGAGTTCATCGCCACCAGCAAAAGACTTCAATACCAATTCAACAAGATCCTAAGAAGGTATACTCTGCAGTTACTCCAAAAACAAACCCACAAGACTCCAGCCACAGTTCAAGAAGACTCAGACTCCGAAGATGAATTCCAACAATTCTTGAAATTCCAAAAATTCAAAAAAAATGCAGAAACAGCTCAACAGGTCACGAGCAAGCTCAACAACATCCTCATCATCAGATCCTATCGTGGACAAGATCCATTTGACATGTAAATATTTCAAAAAGAAAAATATTCAAGACAAGATTCCTCACCGACAGCACTCCGGACAAAATATTCAATCAAACAAGACATAAAGAAAAGCAGACAAAAGCAAAAGCAGATTCC